>CAAE01007438.1:0-12472 GCA_000180735.1 Tetraodon nigroviridis | reverse complement strand
TCTCTCAACACACACACGTTTTAGCCCTGTATCGCCCCCCCCCCGTTCCTCATATACACACACACACACACACACACACACACACACACACAGAGCCATCTTCTCGTTTCTAACCGGAAATGCAACGCTGAACCTGGTCGACTCCCCGTCGTGGCTGCAGCTCCGTGCACGCTGGCCCTCCCTCACGTGCACACCTTTGGATTTGGGCCCCACTTTGGTGGTTCTGGGGTTTCTGAGCAGCAAACGAGAGAATAAATCAGCCTAAACTCTTCCGAAAAGGACAAGGATTTGTCAAATTCAGCGTGTTGGTTGTTTTTAAAGGGAAAAAATACCAAAATCAACATTTTGGTGTGTGTGTGTGTGTGTGTGTGGGAGAGAGAGAGATAGAGGGGTGGGGGAGCGTTTGCGGTTGTTTAGACCCCCGTGTGGAGGAGACAGACTGGCAGGCGCTTTACACACACACACACACACGCGCACACACACACACACGCACACACCCTTTCTGGGACGGAGGCCAAACACTTCCTTTGTTTTTACCTTCCTCCTGTCACTCTCTGTCCTTCGCTCCCACAGACTCCCTCCGCTCAGGAAGCTGAAACTCCGTCTTTTGCTTCCGGATCAGCTCTGGACCCTCCTGCTTTTGAAACAACCGTGTGGATTTCCTGCCTCCTGAGCTGGAATTCCACCTTTGTGTCAGTAAAAGGCCCTGGCCTCATCATGTCTGGCTGAACCTTCAGCCGTCCTTTCGTTTTTCCCTATTTCTTCCCGTGTCCGTGCTCGGGCGGACCTCCAGACCTCCGCTGCTCCGTCTGGTCGTATTTAGAGGTTTTTTATTGACCTATGAAACGAGCTTCCCAGACAGATGATGATTCCTCTGTTTTTTGTCCTGAAAGTCCTAAAATGAGACCATGTTTGTGTCTGTGTGAGCGCTACGGTCGGCTTCCGAAGGCCTGGACCAGGCTCGGAGGAGCTGGAGGAGATTGGGTGCAGGAAAAGCGCCTTTCTGGGCCGGAGGAGAGAAGCGCTCCGCTGGCGGAGGGATCTTTTCTTCCGGAGAGGCGTTCCTGGTTCCCGGTTCAACGTAAACAGCCTCTCAGGATATTGAGACTTCAGATGGGAGGCCCAGCCTGTGAGGAGAGCGAGTGAGCGAGCCTGAGGAGGAGGAAGGAGGAGGAAGGAGGAGGATGCGGCACACAAAGCAGCCGAGCAGCAGGTTGCTATAACAACAGCACCTTGGTGCCTCTCTCTCTCCCTCCCTCTCCTCCTCTGATCACCCTCTCATCATTTGCTCCCCACTGTCATTTGGCGTGCTACGCTTTTCCATCACGCCACCTATCTCCTCCCCCACCTCTCCCCTCTCTCCCCCATCCTTTCTTCATCCTCCTGAAGGAGGAGTGTGTGTGTGAAATACACCCCCTCGCCTCCTCGTGCGCTTTGTGTTGCTGGAGCCGATGGCGGCACAGCCAGGAGGTGTTGGTGCCGGAGATCCCAGCGGGGGGTCATCCCTGCGCTTCTCCTCCCTCATCCTCTCATTTCCTCTCCATCCTTCCCTGAGCTGAAGCTCCCCGACCGTCACCACTCTCGCATGAGCCAAAAGATGTCTGACGCTCCTAACGGCGTCACCAGCTAGCCGTCGCCAGCTAGCCGCCACCAGCTAGCCGTCGCCAGCTAGCCGTCCTGCTCCAGAGGGCTAATGAAGCTGCTAATTGTTTGGAAAGAAACAAATGATTCCTCACAAAACCGGAAGTGAGTCCGGTTTGGCTTTTTCCCGTTGTCACACCAACCCTCGCTGGCGGATGGGTTCCTCTGGCGTCTGCCTGAAAAATAAAGTTTCCTCTGCTTGTGTGTGCGTGCGTGTGTGCGTGCGTGCGTGTGTGTGCGTGGGGTGCTATAGTTCGCACCACCTGGATAATTACGGGGACTTTAATAGGTGGGCTCTGAAAGGCGAGTCTGTCATTATCAACATGACTCACTGGTATTTAAGGAGAACCTGCAGCACGTGCACACGGGCGCGTGTGCACACACACGCGCACATGCGCAGGAGACCTGAATTATTTAAAAGCATTGATTAGTGGACCACACACACAAACAGGCGATGAAAGCGTGTCAGGACAGCGCAGACGTGTGTTTTCCTCCGCGTCACATCGCTGGTGCTCGTGAGGCTGCAGGAGCGTGCACGTGAAGCAAAAACAGGCGAGTGAAAACGGTTTTGGTCACATATCAAACTAACGGTAACGAGGCTGAAAGAACAGAATAAGAACCGATCTGACAGGTCTGCCAGACACCTGTGTGTGTGTGTGTGTGTGTGTGTGTGTGTGTGTGTGTGTGTGTGTGTGTGTGTGTGTGTGTGTGTGTGTGTGTGAGGGTGCTGAAGTGGATCCACCTCAGGGTCAGAACACAATCTGAATATATTTAGTCGTCGGCTGTTCTGTCTGAATAACAAAGAGCATTCACACGCACGCACGCCGTCCTCCTGCACGTGCACGTGCACGTGCACGTCCCAGGCTTCAACACGTTAACAAACGCTGCTTCTCTGCTCGTCTTCTGGAGGCTGCAGCTGGACGCGTTCCTCTAAGGTTCAGCATTTCTTCCAACTTTCATTCTCCTTCCTCATTTTTGAAATTTGGCTGGAATTCTTTGTCATTTAGCGTCATTAAAATCATTTTATTCGCTGTTTTTAAATACTGGACTACTCATTTTAATGCTCATTATTAGTTCATAATTCAGTCTTCTGAAAGCAAATTGTGGTCAGTATTTTAAAGAACGATTGATTGAAAAACCCAAATGATATCATCTGAGAATCATACAAACACATATTAATAAACAGTCAGATTGTGGAAAATCCGGGTTTTTATTCCCTAAAGTTGGTCCTGAGTTTAGGTCAGAGCAGCAGCCGGGAGCCGATCGGGTCTCCGCCTTGCACCGAAATTAAAACGTTTTCTTTCCGGAGGTGTAGAAGGACGTCAGGTGACGTGCACTCCGGAGCTGTGAGCGAAGGAATCCCACCCTGTGCACGAGCCCGTGCACGAGCCGGTGCTCTGTGGGGATTCCTCGGGTCTTTCTGGGAGCGATGAGCTGCTGCGAGCCTGCTTTTTGACCACGGCCGTGAGGAGATTCCGGTTCTTCTCCTCCAGGAACTCTTTCCCGCCTTAACCTTTTCCCACCTTTTCCTGGTTTGTTGCAGCTCCAAGAGACCGTAAAGAGAAAACTGGACAGCGCCAGGTCGCCCCTGAACGGCGAGCAGAACGGCATCTGTGACGGCGGCGGCGGCGGCGTCTACTCGCCGACCAAGCGGCTGCGGAAGGACGGCCCCGGCGCTCTGGACGCGCTGACGGGACTCCCGAACAACGACAACAACAACAACGCGCCTCCCATCTCTCCCCTTCACCACCAGCTGGACATCAAGCCCCTCCTGGTGGGGCCCAACGCGTCGGCTGGAAGCAACGCCGCCAACAGCAACGGGAAGCACGCGGGCCCAGCGCCCGAGGAGCTGGCCAGGAACAGCGGCGGCGGCGGCCACCTGGCGGAGGTGAAGCTGAACGGCTCGCTGGACCTGGAGGACAGTTTCAGCCTCCTCAAGGAGCTGAAGCAGGAGCCGCTGGACGATGGAGGCGGGATGGAGGCGTCCGACCCCCAGTCCTTGTCCAATCAGAACAAGCTCTTCTCCGACATCAACCTCAACGACCAGGAGTGGCAGGAGCTGATCGACGAGCTGGCCAACACCGTGCCCGAGGACGACATGCACGACCTCTTCAACGAGGACTTTGAGGACAAGAAGGAGGGAGAGTTCGGCCGGTCGGCCAACAACCAGACTCCAGGCCCGCAGGACACGGCGGGGAACCCCACCGCCATGGGGACAGCGCCAGCGGGGGCCCTGCCGCTGCCTCCCCAGCCCCCACAGGGAGGCCCCCAGGTGCCCATGGGCTCCCCGCAGGTCAGTGCTTCCAGCGTGACGCAACCATTAATCCAATAACTCCAGTAAAGAGATTCGATCAAAGTTCGCTTTGTAGAAGCGTCGATTAAATTCAACTAACCCTAGCCCTAGCCTAGCATGTTAGCACGATGCTGCTGCTGCTGCTGCAGCAGCTCCAAAGGAAACATCTGGCCTCTGCGAAAACTCCACAGATCAGAGCAGAAACAGCAGCTAAGCTAACCATAATTAGCAGCAATGAACAGAAATCAGAGTTGTCTGCTAGCTAACACACTTGTTTAGCGCTCTGTGGAAGGGCTGATTCACCACTTGCGGAAGCTGACGTGCTAGCTAGCACCGCTTCTGCTCATCATGTTCTGCTGTTCAGACTGTCGTGTCGCCCCGACGACCTCCTGACCTCCGTGTATTCAGGACTCTGATCGTGTCTTCGCAGGTGCGGCCTTCCTCATCCGGCCCTCAGTTCGCCACCACCGCTAACGGAACGCCGCCGCAGCAACCGCTGCAACAGTCTCCGGCCGTTGCCATGGCGTCTGGTTCGCCGTTGCACAACTGCGTGGCCCGCTCCCCTCAGACGCCCACCCAGGCTCAGACTCAGGCCGTCTCCAGACCGGGGAACGGGTACCTGCTCAACCAGCCCCCGGGGGTCAGTCAGGCCGGCTCGGCACCAGGAACCACCGGGGTCGCGCCTGGGGTCACCGCGGGGAGCCAGCCAGTAGGGCCGGTCACACCGGAACTGTCTCCTGCCGAGCAGCTCAAAGCGATGGCGCAGCAACGCGCTAAGCTGTTGCAGCAGAAGCAGCAACAGCAGCAACAGGCCGCCAGCTGGTCGCCCGCAGGCGCCCCAACCAGCCCCTACAGCTCTGTCCCCTTCAGCCAGGACAAACCCAACAGCCCCATGATGTACCCACCGCAAGCCTTTAACACGCCACAGGGGCCCCTGGTGGCCCCCAACAACGGCCCCAAAGCCCCCATGAACAACTACCTCCCTCACAACCACCTGGGCCTGATGGGCCAGCAGCAGCAGCCGCCGCAGCAGCCGCAGCAGCCAGCGAGCAGCCTCAGCCAGAACGCCATCAGCAAGCCGCCACCGCCGCAGCAGACGGCGGCCATGCTGTCCTACAACAACACCAAACCTCTCAGCCACTTCAGCGCCAGCGGGGTCGATCACATGGGCCAGCGGATGACTCCGCCCATGGCTGCCAGCAGCCAGGTCAAGAACCCCATGATGCCTCCCTATATGAGCGGCGGCGGCGGCAATGGCGGCGGCGGCCAGGGGGCGGGGCCAGGGCAGACGCAGGGGCCCATCCCGGGCCAGACGGCCCACCTGAGTGAGGAGCAGAAGAGGCTGCTGCTGATGAAGCAGAAGGTGCTGAACCAGAACCTGCCCTACGGCGCCATGCAGCCTCACGCGCAGGTAGGTGGAGCGCCGCCGCAGTGCGCTGCTACTCACCGCTCTCCTCGCATTTCTGTCTGAGTTACTGGCGCGCCGGAGGACTGGGGCAGATCCGTTTGATAGAACCTTCCACTGGTGCAACCGTGCCAGCTACAACGGTGCTGGTTGCCCCGGCAACAGGCCGGGCTACGGGGAAGACAAAGGAAAATGGCCTGTCGAAAGTGTATTGATGCCTCTGCAACACTAGCAGCCGCGGCAGCCTTCCCCCACTCCTCCCTCACCAGCACGCACGAGCACGCACGCGCACGCCGCGCTCGGCAACGATGCTAAACGGCTCCTTAGCTCACATCCCCCAATCTGTCACAGCTGAGTGATGGCTGAGGCTGCAGCGCTAAGCCGAGCTAGCGGCTGCAGTTAGCCCACCTCAGGCTGTTGGTTCCCCCGGCGCTCTGATGCTCCAGCGGCTCCGCCCGGGCCCCGGCGCCTTTAATACGCCACCGCACACACGACGCGCAACCGCGTGGGCGGAGCCTAGCTAGACAAATTCTAGGGAAAAACACTTTTTCTGGTTTGACTCGCTCTTTGTTCGACACTCTGCGTGTGTGTGTGTGTGTGTGTGATGGTGGGGTGACTGTCACTCCGTCACCTCCTCCCTCCACCCACCCTCCTCCGTTCTGATGGTTCCTGTCCCGCTCCTCCTTCCTTCTCTCTCTCCACTGCAGAGACACTCAGCACCAATAAAGGAGCAGATTTATTAATATGGGGCCTTTGTGGCTGCTGCCTGCAGGCGCGCGCGTGTGTGTGTGTGTGTGTGTGTGTGTGTGTGTGTGTGTGTGTGTTTCTGCGCACACATATGTTTGTGTGTTTCATACATTTGCAGGGGAGGAGTGTCGGAGTGGAGGAGAGATTTATTTGAGTGAGCAGTGGAGAATTGAAGATGGGCACAGGCGGAGAGGAAAAAATAACTTTAAGGAGAAACGCAGGAGCAGAAAGGAGGAGATTTATAGCAGAGTGAGGACGAAGCATATTAAAGTCAAGGGCCCGGAAAGAGAGAAATAAGTGAGCGCTGCCGAATGGAGTGGCTGAGATGTAAAACAGCCTGTTTTCTGTGCATCCGGCCTAATTGTGCTCAGGAAAGACGGAAGAATTCCGCAGATCCAGAAGTAAATAAACAAACCAGCCAGACGGCAAACGGCTCCACTCGCGTTCTGATTGGTGGGGACACCTGGTGGGCTCCGGGGCCGCGGCAGCGTCATCTGGGACACTTCCACCAGTTCCACCAGTTTCACCAGTTCCACCAGTTTCACCAGTTTCCCCAGTTTCCCTGAGACTGTAGGTCAGGGTCAGAGGTCAGAGGTCAGCTGGGAGGGTTGGAGGTCTTCGCAAAGAGAGAGCTACAAGGGCGTGTGTGTGTGTTTTGTCTCGGGTGGTGCTTCTGTGTGTGTGTGTGTGTGTGTGTGTGTGTGTGTGTAGGCTAATCCTGTTAGCAGCTGTTCAGGGAAACTTCAGTCTTGCTCCTCAAAAGCTCGTTAGTCAAGCTTTAATTGTTGCTCCCTCACTTTGCATCCCGCCAGGACGCTAATTTATGCCTGTTGTCGCGGTTACCGTCGTCACGGTGGCGGATGTCACCGTGGAAGCAGCAAGTGGGCGAGGACAGGCGCACCAGTGAGTCTGCGTGTGACAGACGAAGCCGTTTCCTCTCCCTCTTCATCTCTCCGTCCTGCTTCTATCTCTCGCTTCTTTGTGTGTTTGTGTGTGTTTGCGTCTAACAGGCAACGAGACGAGTGCAGCAAATCACACAAGTGTGTGTGTGTGTGTGTGTGTGTGTGTGTGTGTGTGTGTGTGTGTGTGTGTGTGTGTGTGTGTGTGTGTGTGAGTTTTTTTTTTTTTTCTCTGTTCCCCTTCCCCCCCTTCCCTTCGGCCTTTTTGGTTTCCGTCTTTTTTTTTTTGGCCTTCTTCCCGTTTTCCTTTTTTTTTCGTCATTCTCTACTTTTCCATCTCTTTCTTCATCCTCGTCTTCATCAGAGGCTTGACCTCTACATGGTTTTAGAGGTCTCACACACACACACACACACACACACACACACTCATCTCTTCAACTTTCACCCGGTTTGCTCCAGCAGGTCAGAATGTGATTGAAAGGGAAAAATGACTTTTGAAGCACAAAAATGTGTTTTTATGCATTTAATGATCTTAGTTTTTAAGATGTTAATGTCAGAAATGTTAAAGTCATTATTGGACCCAAAAATAAAAGTCTATATCTAAATAAAACCCTAAAAACAAGGAGATAAAAAGAGGAGTAGTGAGGACATCCCAGCCCCCTTCCATCTTTCCCTACGAGTGCTGGTCAGTGCCTTCCATCCCTCCATCATGTACACACCTTTTATCTTTGGTTCCACCACCCGGTTCCACTGCTCCAGGAACCAGTCAGACCCTCCTGGAGCCACAGTCGCTGCTCCAGTCTGTCCTCTGAAACCTGGAAAGACATCTTTCTCTCCCTCCTCCCTCCTCTCTCCTCTCTCTGTCTCTCTCTCTCCTCATCACCTGCACTCGTCTCTACCTCCATCACATCCTGTCTTTCATCCCTCCCTCTCACCCTCTCCTTCCAACCCGCTCTTCCCCGTCTGTCCTCAGAATCAGCTGTTAGTGCTGAACTGCACTTCACGATCATGATCAATAATGTGTGTGTGTGTGTGTGTGTGTGTGTGTGTGTGATGTGTGTGTGTGTGTGTGTGTGTGTGTGTGTGTGAGACAGCTTGGGTGCTGTTGCCTCCTCTGCGCTCACATGTATCCGGTGGGTGTAGACGGGAGGGCTGGGGTGCGACAGCGATGCAGCCTGGCAGCTTTTTGTCGTCCCAGGTGACGAAAGCACAAATTGATTTGCTGATTTGCAAATATTGATCTTTAATTTCTAATAGCGGCTCCAGCTTGCCGCCTGTTTCCACTCTCACCTCTGAGCTGCTGCTTTCTCTTCGGCTGCTGCCTTTAGCTCCGCTCCCGGTCCCGGGACACGCGGTGTAAACGGCGGTGTGGAGATTTGCTCTCTTTCACCACACTAACAGGCCCAGTCTCAGCACACAGCTGGTGCAGTCGGTAAATCCGTCCAGACGGTGCAGTTTCAGCAGCTCAACAGTCCGAAACTGGTATTTCCGCTCGTTTTTAGCTGAATTTAGTTAACTAAAACTATAAATTTAGAAATGTTTTTAGTTAATGAAAACTTCAGAACGCTGCTTGGATATCAGACGCCCGTTTATCCTTCAGATAAGCGGATCATTTACGTGCTGCCCTCTTGTGGCACACCAACAGCACATGGTTCGCGCGCGCGTGTGTGTGTCTGTGTGTGTGTGTGTGTGTGTGTGTGTGTGAAAGGCCCATGGTTGCAGCAGATCTGTGTAGACAGTAGTAAATAACCACTCTTGTTCTTCTTTACTGCTTAGTTACAGGTAACATTTATCTTGAACTATAATCTCGGACCAAAAAAACTCACAATTTATTAATTAAACCAGTTATTGGATGAAATTATTGGCCCTTGTCTCCCACCCAGTGGGGATGTCCGTGGCAGGAATGCCTGAAGAGAGAAAACCGAGTCTCTGGAACGTCAACTATCGGGGAAAACGTGGTAAAACTAAGCTTTCCAGTGGTGCAGCACAGTCACACACACCCAAACAAACAGGTGTGGGTCACTTTAACAACCCACACCCCGGCAGACACACACACCAACACACTCTGGACAGAGAGGAGGCCCAACACAAAGCAGAAAGGAAATATCAATACACACAGCAGGCTGCAGCTGCACAGCAGTGATGCGTGTGTGTGGCTGCACACACACACACACACACACAGCTACACACACACACACACACACACTGAGGCAGGGTTAAGGAGGCGTGTGGATGGAGGTATAGATCCTTCTTGTGCTGTGTCTGTGGGCCAATGGGAGGCAGGAAAGGAGATGCAGCAAGGAGGCCGCATGCTAAACAGACTGCTGTCACACTGCCAGCACACACACACACACACACACACACACACACACAGAGGCAGAAATGTAAATACATACTTGGGTGCTCTACCTCCTGCACTCACACAAACGCTGTGCACAAACAAACACACACACGTCTTCTGCCAGCTCTAACTTTGGCTGCTCGGCTCAACTGTCGGTTGCCTTGGCAACCATTGCCCACAGCACCTCGCAACCCAAATCAATGGCAGTTCCTAGATGAGGATAGGCAGGGGTAGCTCAGCGTGTGCGAGTGTGTGTGTGTGTGTGACTGCTTTGAGGGCTGTACTTGTGTACAGTTTGCTGGTAAATACAGCGGAAGCCTGCGTTAGCAGTCGTCCGTCAGCGTTGCGCTTGCTGGAAACCAGCCTGGAAGGGACACACTCCAGTTTTGGGCGCCTGCTGGGAGGGACGGAGCTTGAGGCCAGTCGTCCGTCCAGTTTTAGTCCTAATGTTTCCAAATCGCTAATCATCTTGTTTGTGCTCCTGACTGAATGTGGCCAAATGACACGCAGGAACACACACACACACATAAAAACACAGCGACAACACAGATGTGACCTTGTCCCCCAACTGCACCCCATCTGCTTTGTTCCCTACACACACACACACACACACACACACACACACACACACACACACACACACACATACACACACACACACACACACAATGGCAGTGTGACGCCATTTGCAGAGAGCAGAGTTGAGCGCTGGTTGCTGAGCAGGTTCACACACGTGGTCCAGCTGGTAGAGGCAGACCGGGGGGTGAGGGGGGGGCTGACAGAGCCGCTACCTGAGCCGGGAAGGAGGCACCCTCAGAGGAGCTGAGAGGATCCCAGGGGAGCTCAGCAGGGGTCCTGGCTGGGAGGGGCCCAGCGTTGACCCCTAAGTTCCCCTCAAAGCCCCAAAGGCCAGGCCTTTTCCCGGTGATCACAGGTTAGTGAAGCAGCACCTGGGAGCCGTTGGGGGTGTCCGGTGTTTCTGCTCTGTGACGTCTGATGGCTTCTGTCGTTTCTGGGCGCGAGGAGGCAGATAACTGCTCCAGACGTGGCCTTATTGAGCTAACCCTCCAACCGCTGGAGCTAATTGGATTAGCAGCTCCACTGCTGATGCTAACGGCCAGGCTGGAGCTGAGGAATGCTGATAACTTCTGCATATTTCTGCTACTGGTACTGTGGTTTTACAGCCTGACTGGTAAAACCCAGCTAACAGCGCTAACTGGACTGTGAAGGGACCGTGCACGCTCGCGCCTGCTGACGGTAAGTAGCCTTGTCTCTGCGGAGGCTAGCGGAGAGGCTCTGCTGGACTATCAGACGTCTGAGTGTCGCAGATCCTCCTGAAGACGGCCGACATCTCCCACCTCCATTTTGTTGAGCGTGAGCACTCTCACACGCTGCACTTGCCCCTCCCTTCCCCCCTCTGCACCCTCCTCCCCTCCATTATTGTAGTTTTTCTGCAAGAAAGCAGAAAATCTGCTTAGTCCACACACAGTGGTGTGTACAGTCTAACGTAAAGTTCAAACTGCTTGTAAAAGCACGAATTTACCTGTGCCACAAACAGTAAACCTGTCTGCACGCGCGCGCGCGTGTGTGTGTGTGTGTGTGTGTGTGTGTGTGTTATCTACATCATGTAAGCTGAAGGGAATTTGCGGCGTGAAGGTTGCTGGTGTCTCACTGGAGCGGCTGTGTGTGTGCTGATGAGTGTGTTTCTCTGCTCCTCCACCTGTTCGCCTGATCCCACCACCCGCTGCTCATTTCAGGGTTTCTCCTCACAACTGAACCACCTTTCCAACGTTTAACCACGTCTGACAGACGCCGGCTTCTGATTGGCTGCAGCCAGGGTCGCCTGTCAGCGGAAGGTTTTGGATCTCCATCTTTACATATTTATTGTGCTTCTGATTGTTGGATAAAGGCAGAAAAGGAGATCCTGGTGTGTGTGTGTGTGTGTGTGTGTGTGTGTGTGTGGGGGGGGGGAGACGACGGCTATTTCAGAGTCACTGCTTATTGGACCGGGGACTTGCTACTAACATATCTATTTGTTTTCTCGCTCCATTTCACCTTGACATGAGCGACAGCATGGCTTTATGACAGTGTGTGTGTGTGTGTGTGTGTGTGTGTGTGTGTGTGTGTGTGTTTCTGTGAAAAGCAATCTCCCAGGTTGAGCTCATAAATCAGGGAGGGGGATGGAAATTGGGATGATGGTGTGTATCTGTGTGCTTTATTTCCTGTGTCGAGCCTTTCAGCGTCTTCATACGTGTCGTTAGCAGCGCGCCGGTCACCTCCTGGCACGCTCTCCCCTCCGTGCGCGACGCTAACGCGCTGTCAGCCTGTCTCAGATGTCGGCCATGTGACTAATCCTCCTCATTCTCCCTTGCTTGGCCTTCGGTTTCCTCCCTACGATTCTACCACGGGGCGCTCCCGCTCAAATGAACGGTAATTTAGGGAACTAATGAAGTGAAATGGACACTGTGTTCTCAGCGCGCGGCTAATGCGCTCGCTCCTGAGACCAGGAAACCTGCAAACAACAGCTAGCGTCCCGCCGAGAGGCAGGAATCGGTCCGGCTGTCAGATATGACATTTGGTCCTTTACCCTCATGTGACGCCCAAACACACCTGTCCAAGCTGGGGCTGGTCGGGGGTTAGCGCCCCGCAGCCGCGTGCCCCCGTGCAGCATCTCCTGCTGTTGGCGCCAACGTGCTCGTGGCTGTAGGAGCTCGGTTGCAGGAGCCCTGCAGGCCTGCTGATGTTTGGCACATCTGCTTTAATACAATAAGCTCTCCTGTCTGGCTATTGTGGAGGAGTCTTAGGAGTGCTTCTTATCCAAACGCTACAACACTGAGCTGATTAGAGGAGCTGTGTGTGTGTGTGTGTGTGTGTGTGTGTGTGCGTGTGTGTGTGTGTGTGTGTGTGTGTGTGTGTGTGTGTGTGAGAGAAAAGCCTCATTCCTGTAACAACGACCAGCCCTGCACCTCATTGAGCTGACAAGAGTGGGTCGTTTAGAGGCTCCTCAAAAGCTGCATTTTTCTCTCTTGTGTGGCGTCTCTGGTATGTTCGGTATTTACAAAGCCTCAGATGCTGCTCCTCTGTGTGTGTGTGTGTGAGTGTGTGTGTGTGTGCGTGAGTGAGTGAGTGTGAGAGAGAAGAGATGA
>CAAE01007434.1:10929-25929 GCA_000180735.1 Tetraodon nigroviridis | reverse complement strand
TGACATTGGGAGTTGTGACCAAGTTGAAGCAATTCCATTTGTTGTGGACATTGAAATGTCCACAACAAAACCCTACACAATGCTGACATTTTCTCTTTTAAATGACATGTGCTATGTCCCAGATCTTTTTCTGATGGATGTGTGTTTATTTAAATCTGGCTGCGTTTAATTATGGTTGATCTTATTAAGGAGAGATTGTTGCTTGTTGTTTTTCTCTGCATCAGATTTTGACAATATAAATTTCTTAACCAATATCTAAATGAAATAGAAATTTAATTTAAATACCAATTTTATAAACAAAAATCAATATTAATTACACACAGACACACACACAAAATCTCTTGTTTCCACAGAAGTATTATTTATTGCAAAGATTGAGTTCTGTGCTGTAGCAGATCACATTAGTGGATCAGAGCACATATTTTCTAAATATTCTATACATAATACTAGGTGAGACAGTGTATTTCTAGTGAGTTAAGGAGAAAGGGATCATAACTTTACAGACAGATGTACACTAACACAGAAAAATGTAGAGAACTGAAAATAAAAAAGGAGCACACAAAACAATCAATGGTGAGGAGTGGAGGGGCATTTAAAAAAAAAAAAAGAGAGAAAAGTCTTTCAAGCAGAGGAATGCAGTGCACTCAACTCCCTGTCTTCCTTATCCTCCTCACCCATTTTGCGACCGTGTTTCCGGAAGTATTTGTATCGCTGGACGTACAGTTTAACAAGGTTGCCAACTTTCACAGGGTTAATTTCACCAGTGCGACTGTGGCAGATCTGAGAAAAAAAAACAAAAATTGCTTTGTTAGTTATTTCATTATGAATTAATAAACTTTAGGACAAACTACTTTGTTCAAACATAATGACTTTATGTATTCAAGCCTTGAACTGCGCTGCTACTTATAATAGCAACAAGTCATCAATTCTGACACCTAGCCCAACGGAAATTATTGGGGCCCTATGATGCTGTGTGCTAAAGCTTACCTTATGAACAGCTTTTCTGAGGATGTCTTTGTATTCATCTTTATTAATGTCCTTGCGCTGATAGTACGGTTTGATGGCAAGCTTCACCTCTTCAACGGCTCTTTCTTGGGTGTGTAGTTTCTTCAGATACTGGGCAAGTTAGAAAACACTCAAGTTAAACTTAAACAATTCTAACAATACAGTAACTTCTGAAATATATATATGTGTGTGTGTGTATATATATACATATATGTGTGTGTGTGTGTATATTTATATATATGAATATATATATCTATAAAATCCCTTCAAGTTACAGACATTAGGGGTTTAACTGTAGAGCAAGGTTCTTCGGTTATTGAACAAGGTGGTTTTTATTGTCTTTGCATTGGCTACCAGAAATAAAACCTGATGTCCTCTTGACTTTTTTTTGGTACCAGATTTAATTTATGACTGCTTACTGATCAGGTATTCCAGATCCTCGTCAACATTTAACGCATTTTTGCATGCCAACTGTGTTCCCAAAAGATTTAGACATAAAGACAACTGTGGTTCCCCTTTTGACTGTGTGTTCCTATTCACACAAACTGAATTCTGTCAGTGCGTTGCCCTTTCTGAATCACTGTAATTCTGGTAACCGCTGACAAAAGAAGTCCAGTGACCTGACAGCAGCAAACTAGGTTAACGACTCTGCCAACGACCCTGCTAAAGACCCCCGAGACGTCCATCCAGACCATTGGCATACTAATGTAAAGACTCTCAATTGACATTAGCATGCCAATGGTCCAAAAGGGCTATATCTTCAAGCTCTGCACCTAACCTGATCAGAACTGATGAAGCCTTTTGGATAGAAGGCGAAACGTTTTCCAAAAGGAAAACTGAAAAGTCCAGATGAACACAAAATCTTTTCTCCGATAACTATGACCTGGATGACTGGGAACCTACACAGACATCTGACATCAGCAAGGAAATCAACTTTACCTTATCAGGGTCTTTCGTCTCGTTGTCCCATCCAGAATCACCAGAACTTCCAGACACTCCTGACAGGACAACAGGCATAATGGAGGGTGGTGTCTGCGCACAGCCACCCCCTATAGAGGTGTGCAGGAGAGAGGGAGGAGTTTTTGTGCAGCCAACTAATGGGAGGGAACTGTGGAGTATAAACTGAGCCGGACTTAGACCAGGAGGTGGAGGAAGTGTGGGAGGGGGTAGAATTTGTGGCGTGGATGCTGAAGAGACAGGAACTTGGTGCTGAGACTGGCTCTGATTGGCCTGTGAGAGGATCTGTATGTAAAACACAAACAAAATTGCGTAAAAGTACTAAACTTTAGTACTTTAGTAAAATTAGCCGACAGACCTTAAAGCAGGGGTCTCAAACTCAAATTACGCGGGGGCCACATTAGATAAAGTCTGAGTGAGGCTGGGCCGCAGAGAGTATTCGATAAATAGCTTTTGCATGAAAAAAAAGAGAGATACTGTGGTTGTGGGAGCGTAAAGTGAAGTGCACACACGTGTACCACCATGGGAGGTTTGTTTTGGTTCTTCGGTGATGCCGTATGTGCACGTTTACTCTCATTAACAGATCCACTTACACTCATTGCTTCACAACTGCTGTAAAATGAGTTTTGGGATGTAAGCTGCGTTAATAATCTGGGGGTGAGATTATTCGTACATCTACCCAGGCCGCACTGATATTATTCTTGGAAATTAAGTGGAGGGCCGCAAAAAAAATCATTTCGTGGGCCGCAGTTGGCCCCCGGGCCGCGAGTTTGAGACCCCTGTTTTTAATGCTTTCTGGTGATGTTAGTCATTGCCACAAACCAAGGAAATTAACAATAAGGATCTGAATAGCGTCATTCACTGTGACCAAAAGCAAAACAAAGTTGCTACAATACATACATTCATCCCTCAACAACAGCATAACCTACAGAAGCCACAATATGTGTAACGTACAGCAGACATAACATAAAATATCTATATCCTAAAGCAGGGGTGGCCAACTACTCAGAGACTAAGAGCCACTTTTTTTTCTGTGTTACTGCAAAGAGCCACATCATACACATGGGCACACATGATCATCCCATTCCTTAATCATGTATGGACGCACAAAGACTCTCTTGTCGCGCGTTTGACGTCACTTAAACAGGCTTATCTGGTCAGTGCGCCATCTAGCCGTAGGGGGGAATGAGCTTCAGCGGCTCCCGGGGGAGCCGCGAGTCGCGAGTCCGCGAGCTACGCATGTGAAAACTCCTGAAGAGCCGCATGAAACTAGTTAAAGAGCCACATGAGGCTCGGAAGCCGCGGGTTGGCCAGGCCTGTCCTAAAGGAAACCCTAAACACCTTTTTGATAATATGTTGTTATTTTCCTATTCTAGTAAAATATGTGGGTGGTGTCATATGGTCAGCTGGTCAGCTTCCCTTACAAATACAAATGTGCAGCGCATCTAATAAAGAGTGAGCCATTTCAAACTTGACTTTTAGGTCCGTGACAGCAACAACATGAAAAACACACCTGGCTGGTTGCCTGAATGAACTCTTGTGCTTTTGCTCTGCTGGCAATATTGGCCTCTTCCATTTTAAAGAGTAAAGCAGTCACTGTCAAGAGAAGCAATGGTGAAATTATTCAAGAAGAACACAATAGTTAAGAAGACAAAAATGGTTTAAAAAAAAAAAGATTTCATCAAAAAATTGTAGAAAATCTTTAATTAGCATAATAATTTTCATTCCAACACACAGGCAGCAACTGCTAAATTGTAACCATGTGTGCAAACCTAATAAATCAGTTGCATAGCTGAACACTTTTTCTGTTGGACGACATGGGGAACTTTTTAATTAGAAGTAAAGGAAACTCACATGCTAGGACCCCTCCTGTCGTGCAGTCCACTCCAGTTTGCAAACTCCACGGGAGGGCAGGTGAAGTAGGAGGATGAGGGGGAGGAGGCTTACTTGCAGATGAGGATGAGACAGAGGAAGAGGAGGGGTCTGATGAAGACAGAGGCAGAGACAGTGAACCAAGTCCACAGCCTGCTGAGGAGGATAAGCACGGAGGTGAGAGATAGGATTTGCTGGCATTATCTGGGGGCATGGATTTAGCAGTTGCAGTAGACAAAGTGATGTTGAGGCCAGAACCATGAGAAATAGATATGCTGGGTTGACCTGATGCTGGGAGGTTGGGACTGGTTTGAGATGGACATTCCTCGGGCAAGAAGGAAGGCTCTGGTGTCTTACAACTGCTGTCCACAGTCTGGGAATCGGGAGAGGACTCCCTGGTGTCCTGTGAGGGAACAACTGAGGATGGTGGAGTGCGGGGTGGTGAGGAAGAAGGTGGAAGCACGGCGATGGAGGAGGATGACGCAGAAGAAGAGCAGGGTGTAGGGCCAGCTTGACTTGTTTGGGGACTAACTGATTTTCGGCCTTCGCCGGCAGCGGGCTGGACATCTAAAGAAGGGCCGCTCCAGACTTCCGTAGTGGTTTTTAATGGTTTGACGTCACCAGCCGTTGACCCAGTTGCTTCACTCTTTTCCTTATTCTTTTTGCGACGACGCCCCTTGTTTGTCAAAGACGATGAGGGAGAGGAGGCCAAAGAAGATGTGGATGTGATGGAGCTTTGTTTGATTTTTTTGGGTTTTAATCTTGCTGGGCTGGTTAACGAGGATTGCGCAGCCAGTCTATTTCGCTTTTCCATGTTGGCCAAGTCTTTACTGCAGCTGTTCAGCGACAGAGGCTCTGAACAAGGCTTGAGAAACGGAGACCTGCTTTCATTATCTCTGCAAAAGACCACAGCAATGGAGCCACCTACCACGGAGCTCCCGGATCCCACACTTGTGCCTCCTGGCCCAAGAAGGTCTATGCCCATCTTTCCAGAGCCGACTGATGGTCCTGTGGTACTACTAACGCCCTCTCGCACCAAAACAGACACTTTAGATTGTAGCTTGCTCTTCCTACCACCCTCTTTTTTTAGTTTGCCTGAACGCACCACGTTTTTCTTACTGCCTTTGTCTCTGTCCTTATTTTTACCAATTTTTCTGCCTCGCTTTGCCAGCCCGAGGCCAGAGGAAACTGTTGTAGAGCCCGAGGTGACCGTGAGTGAGGAGAGGCATTTACTTTTCGATCTTGATGGTGATGAAGATTCTGACTGAGCATTTTTTTTTAACGTCTCTGGTTTACTCTTTGCATGTTGTTGTTCTGTCTTCGAGTTAGTTTTACTTTTGTGACTAGGGACAAGGGGTTCCGGAGGAAGAGCAGCTGGGGGCGTATCCTCCAAAGACGGATAGTCAGAATCTAATGCTTCACCATCCAAAGACAGAACATCAATCTCCAATTTGTCTGAATAATGGTCTGACTCATAGCTGTGATACCTTCGGGGTGAGAGGGATTGTGATTGGCTGCGGCAATCCTCCACCTCTCCGACCGGGTGCCATGTTTTTTTCTTTTTTTTATGGGGCTTGGTTGATTTCTCTGTAGGCCGACTGTGGGAGTGGCTGGGGGTGAGTCTGGGGGAACCGGGAACAGTAGTTGTAGTAGTGGTGGTAACAGTGATGGTGCGTTTGATGGCAAACAAGTCAGCACCATTAAGGTCTTGGATGGATGGAGGAACAACTGGGCGGCCATCTCGACGCCATTCTCTATCCCGCTGCACATCTTTACCAGTTTCTCCCCTTTCCCTGCTTCTTTTGGAGCGCTTTGATTTACTATGTTCTCTGGTGCTTGAATGTTGTCTTCCTTTATTTTCCTCATTCTTCTTTTGAGAGCTGGACTCTTTCTCCCTTTCATCTTTCCTCCGACTACTCGTGTGACTCCTCTCCCTTTCCCGCTCCCTCTCTCTTCCTCTGTGTTTCTCTCTCCCTCTGTGTCTGTCTTTATCTTTGTCGTCTCTGTCTTTAGTCCATGCTCTCTCACTTTTCCCGTCTTTAGAATGACTTAAAAGGTTTCCTGTGTTTTCTTTTTTTTCAGATTTCCACGTTCGTGAAGCCTCCAGACTGCTGTGGTGTCTTTTTCTTGCCTTACGGCTACTGCTCCTGCTATTTCTTGATCTTTTGGCCTCTTTTGGTTCTATGTCCTTGTCTTTGCAGTGTTCTCTGACTCCTTCATCCTTCTTTCTTTTCTTTTTCTTCCTTTCCTCTTTTTCTCCAGGATTTTTATTTTTACTCTTCAACTGGTCAGCATCCATTGAACCCTTTGAGAACTTATACTTTTGACTGCTTTGCTCTACATGAGATGTGAAGTGAGTAGTTGGCATGACATTTAGAGGGTTGGAAGGGGATACTGCTGCCTGGGGAGAAAGTGAAGATGATGGAGGATACTTGAGATATCTTTCTTTCCGTCTGCTAACAAGCTTGCTTCTCAAATCCTCTACTTCTACTGGAGGCTCATCCTCAGTTTGTCTTTCTGTTTTCCAGTTGGCGTCTGTACACACAGACACAAAGCCGTCTCCATCTAGCACCCGGAGTATGCGCTCTGGCTTAGAACCAAGAAATGTCACTCTGGTAGAACTAAGTGGTGAAATATCGTCACCAAGTCTCTTAGCACTTCTATTTCTGTCAGCAGCCCCAATGATCTCTCCTTCCTCTATCTCTGAGTGATCCGATTCGTCACTATCGGTCTTCTCTTGAGCTCTGATGCTGTTTGAGTCCATTCTATGTCTCCAAGCGATTGTTTGAATTTGGCAGGGGCTTGCCAGGCCGGTCAATGCGTCAGTGGAATCTGGAGATTCCTCAAGATCATCGTCAGCCTGTTCACCATTTCTATACATCCCTCCCACTTTGCTACCCCTGCTATCAATATCTGATGCAGGAGAACCAGTCGGGTCAAAGGGATCGTACTTTTCACATTTGCCCTCGTCCCCCTTCACACTCTCTGTTGGATAAAAAGGATCATACATCTCTCTGTCCACGTCTGCTCCTTCACAAACAACACGTTGCTCCAATGAAGTGTGTGTCAGTGAATCCGTGGACATGGTATGGGGTGTTGGAGACTGACTAACTTATTATAGAAGTATTGGAGAATACTCGTGCCACTTTTGTTCCATGTGTCTTTCTTATTACAGGTTTCAGATATGTTAAAGTTTGTTGAACTTTCAGGTATTAGTACAAAATAATGAGGATATTGAAAATAAAGAATTTAAAGCCAACAAACGTGTCAGATACACAAAGGGGTGCTTAGAGGAGCATTCTTAAGCTGTTCAGTTGCCGTAAAAGATAATGGAGTAACAAGTCTTCTTTAGACGTTTGACTCAAGTCCATGAGCATGGAAAATTATGAATTCTTGCCTAAATACAGTGACTTTGAGGTTGTTTATGATTGGCAAGGCCACAGTAGAAAACTCAGCATCCACAAATAGACCTAAGAGAGGAGAGGACATTTAACACAAATACAAAAATTAAATTACAGCATAATAAACAGTTTGCTAAGAAAGCATAGAGTATATGCGGTCAACTGCAAACAGCATAACTTGAACTTAATTCGCATACTAACAGGGCCAGAACAAAAGGCATGTATTTAACTATCATTCTATCATCTGTAACTATCATCTGTTACTTCTTATTTTCTGACCAAGCTGTATAACTCTAAAAGTAGAAATGCATGAATATTGCATAATTGGGTTAGATTTGACACAAGTACAGTTAAACCGAGTACAGTACTTTTTCAAAACATGACATTGCCCCAAATTCCAAAAAGGTAAAACCAAAACCCTAACATTCAATTACATACCTTAATAAATACTAAATACAAGCAGTATCACAAGATATTTTAGTGACTGTGGCAGAACTTAGGTGATATAATATAACCTAGTGCTAACCCCTGTTAACTGCAACAGGCAGCAGAATCTTTAGTAATTTTTAAAAAAAGGCTTGTTTCTATTCATATCAAGCTACAAGCCCTTTTAATGTTTTCCACATTTCATGTTCCTCTTCTGTTGTACATTATATAAAAAATAATAGGTTGTTGAATGAATCTTGACTTTGGCAAAGGGATTTTTCTTATTAAATATATTTCTGTAATTATCATGGTAAAAGAACTGCTATAGAATATTCTCGATTGCCATTTATTTTTCCCTTAGGGGCCTACTTAATTTCATTAGGTCATGAAGAAACAACTTTGGCCGAAAGAATTACAACATTTAGAATGTGTTTGATAATAACCGATTATTAGGCTCAATAACTGATCATTTAAATCGGCATTCGGAAAAATAAAGCAACTATATTTCCTGATGGGCATGTTGTGTCCCTATGTTTACGTATAAACAACAGTGCCCTGCAGAATAATAACAACAATAAAGGACGGTACAAAGTCTTTGCAGTAGGTTAAATACTGCAAGACCGCTTCTCTCAGTAATATAAATTATGTTTTTGTTATTCACACATTTTCAAGCGAATAATAAATATAGGTTTACACCCACAGTTGGAATTTCGCGATACCAAGGAGTCAGCTACCCTGCTAGCCAATATAGCTCACAACAGCTAGTCATCTTAAGGTATTAGGAATAGCTGCACAATATTGACTTACTTGTTGTAGATTACTTATCCAGCTAACCGAATTGTATGGCAGACATTTGCTGGTACGTTTTCGGAGAAAATTAAACGTTTCTGTCAGTTTCAAGTCGCAGTAGTGGCCGCTTTTCACCAATCGCCGCCATCTTGGTCTCACCCTCTAGCCGGAAACCAATTTTCTATACTTAGGATGGCGACGGTATGACAGCTTTGGACCTCTTTTTCTTCTTCGTCCTTCTTCTTCTTCTTCATCTTCTGTGGATTTTATGGCGGTTGGCAAACAACTATTGGTGCATTACCGCCACCAACTGATGTGGAGTGTGGGTCTCTTAATTAATTTGCATTTTAAAAACAAACAAACAAACAAACAAATAATAAAAAAAGGTTATCTATATCCTAATAAGGGCTTTTATTCTCCTTAAAAACCTAAATAATATCTGCCACTCTTTCCTTAGCCTCAGTATGACCATATCATACTTGACTTTTAACACTCTTAAGCTTCATGGTCAGCTTTTTTCTTTCCTCTTCATATCTCTCACACTCAAACAAGATGTGTTCCACTGTTTCATCCTCTGAGCAGCTACATTTCCCGATTGTATGCTTCCCTATTCTATATAGTGACTTGTTCAGCCCTGCATGGCCAAATTTCAACCTGGAGATCACTCTTTCTACCATTTCTTCCCAATGTCCTCACTTCTCCAACTTTCCTTTGAATTCTATAGTACCACATTCCTTTCCTCTCTTCATGCCACTCCTTTTGCCACTTTTCCCTTATTCTTTGCTTAACAATATCTCTAATTTCTGTTTTGCTGAGTCTAGTTACTATGTCAATGTTAGTGTATCTTGTCGCCTCCTTTGCTTTCTTATCTGCTAATTTATTTTCCCCGACTCCACTGTGTGCTGGCACCCAAAGAAACACCACCACCAGGCCCATCTTTTGAATTCTGTACAAAGTTTGCTGTATGTCTATCAAGAGGTCTTTCCTGCTTTCTGAGTGATTGTGCTGCAGTGTAATTAATGATGAACTTGAATCCGAGCATGTTACTGATCTTAACGGTCCTTCCTCTACCCATTGTAATGCTATCCATATTGCTATAATTTCCCCTGTGTATACTGAAATTCCCTCACTAACCCTTTTTCCTATATTTATATTAAACTCTGGGATGACCATTGCTACCCCTACTCTGTTTGACAAGCTTTTTGAAGCATCTGTAAATATCTGTACATAGCCATAATAGTTGTTTATATGCTGTTGCACATTTCTACTAGTATTTTTCTCCAGCAGCGTTAAATCAACTTTCACCTCTCGAACCAACCATAGTGGAACTGCTGCTAGATAAATACAAAGACAGCAGTTGCAACATTGATGTAGTGACATCAAACATTTTTAGTTAAAGCTACAGGTCAGTGTTGCTGCTCTGACATAGTCACACTGTTGAAATGACGCTGCTGCTCTGTACCATGAAAAAACATTTACGGTACTTGAACAAAAAGGATAAGATTGCTCAAAAAGCAAAAAAAAAAAACAAGTCAAAAAACAGAAATACAAACTTAACATGAAATTCCCAGGAAAAAATAGATTATATTTAATTAAGTGAAGCAAAACTCATGAGTAAAAAACAAATTTATTTTAGGAAATGATCTGTATAGTTTGAAGTTTGTTTAATCTTAAGTTTATTTTTTAAATGCCAGGCCTTGTGTGAAAATGGCTGTGCCATACATTCATACATTCATTCATTCATTCATTCATTTTTCTACCCGCGTTATAACCTGTGGTGTCACGAGGGTCTGCTGGTGCCTATCTCCAGCTACCTTAGGGCGAAAGGCAGAGGATACACCCTGGACATGTCGCCAGTCTGTCGCAGGGCACGCAGTGCCATACACACAGTTCATAAATGAGGGTCCATGTGTAGTTTCCAGTCCCCAAGACAGTTCAACCCAGGGACCTGAGCCACTACACACCTGTGGCTCTGACATCTCACCTGATTAAAAGTATGGGGAGAATTGTCCTTGGCTACCTCTGCACCCAGGTGAAGTCTGCACTAAACCTGCTGCAATTTGTGTACTGACCTGGCGTCATTCACTTGCTGCACCGGGCCCTGTGTCACCTGGAGGCCTCTGCAGGTGCTGTGAGAGACATATTCTTTTATTTCTCCAGTGGCTTTAAGACCATTAAGCCTTTGCTGCTCAGATGGAAGATGAAGGACATGGGGGTGGACCAGCAGCTGGTGACATTGACAACTGACTATCTCACTAACAGAACATAGCATGTGAGGCTGCAGGACTGTGCATCAGAGGTGGTGGGCTGCTGAATGGGGGCCCCACAAGGGACTGTGCTCTCACCATTCCTGTTCTCACTGTACACATTGGACTGCAGTCACAACTCTAAACAGTTGTTGGCCACCATTGTTGGCTGTGTGCTAGAGGGGAACAAACAGGAATGCAGAGAAGTCCTTGCTGACTTTGTGGAATGGTGTGAGGAGAATCACCCTCTCCTTAACACCAGTAAAGCAAAAGAGGTGGAGATACACTTCTGCAGGACATCTACATCACACAGCAGTGAAGATTTAGGGTTCAGATGGGTGGATTTTTTTTAATACCTGGATGTTCACCTCAACAAGAAACTGGACTGATCTCATAACACCAACACCCTGTACAGGACCAGAGTGACTTGCACCTGCAAAGGTGACTGAAGTCTTTCGTGTCAGCAGAGCTCTTCTTGGGACATTTTATGACACTGTAGTGGCCTCAGCACTGTTTTATGACACCGTTTGTTGGAGAGAAAGCAGCACAGACAGCATCCATGGCAGCTCCTTTAGCACTAGACTGAAGCATCCTCAGTGCAGGAAGGGGTGGTACCACAGGTCGTTTTTCACCCACAGACTGTTAAACACAGTATGCTAACCATCACACAATTTACCTCAGTGCAAATCTGCTATGTGCAATAATCATATAATCACATAAAACTTGTATTTCTGCTGTTGTATGACTGATCTTACCAGAACAGGTCCTGATCACGTGTTCCTACGTCACTACCATGTGACTTCCGCATCACTGTCAGATACGCCTACTGGGGGCGGTCACGTATTCAAAAGATTTGTTTGCGGAAGTAAGGGGCTCTTCTCCTCCTCTTTGGGACTATGGGAGCAGGGCTCCGGTGTGTGGGAGAATCCGCAGTCGCAATTGTGTTAATAAATCTTGCTTCGGAGACCTGGTTTCCTGTCCTGACTTCACGCCCGAACCGATTTTACAACAAAGTTGTACAGTTAAAATATGTAGTTGTTTGTTGACTTACATTCTTAATATATTGTCTCGCCTTTATGAAAAATCACACTCATTAAAGCTACACAAAGATTACTGACCAGGACAATAAAAAAAAAAAAAAATCTTCTGTATGTTGTTAATCATTCTCACATGTCAATATTCTAAAAACAATCTTTGTTAAAAAATTCAAATATCTGAAAGTTGAGTTAATTCATCCAGCCTACACAACTGACAATGATAGGTAAGAAGAGTGGATCAGAAGGCTAAAATCCTTTCTTTTATTCCATTTCTTGTGGATCAGCATTCACTGACGGGGCACCCCTGAGGCAAAAGAAAAAAAAAAAGTATATCTTTGTGAGGTATTGTTCACAGTAACCATAGCCCGAGTAAAAAGGGGGACTGTTCTAATAGGTATCAAAAAAAAAAAAACTTAGAGAACCCCACGTTCTTGTTTTTATAATCTATATGTTGTTTTAGAATACTCTTTTTGGTCTTTTAGTTCTTGAATGTAACAAACAAACAAAAATAATCTAAAAATGCCTTTATCTAGATCAACCTTTCATATTATATTTTGACATTATCTAGATACCTCTGCTAACAACTTATACAACACTGTCTTTTAAAATTAGACACTAGCTTACAGGATGCCACAGGAGCTGTCAACTATTCTCCAAGATTATAATTACACAGTTTTAATTTATTCAAAAAAATATTGTAATTGAAACTGATTTATGTTTTACTATCAGTCAGAATACATCACAATGTTGACACAAGTAAAGTAAAAGATCATCTATCTTGTTATATATATTTGCTGGTTATAAAATCATCAACATGAAATCAGTGTCACCCATTATGTTAAATCCCCCTAGTTAAAAATAAATTAATTTTAAAAAATGTTTATTATAATGACTTGTTCTGAGCTTTCTTTTTCACATGACTCTTTGTAAGGTGCATGCACTCACTCTGAATACGAAGGAGGTAAAGCATCGTGCTGTCCTCTGTGGTTAAGAGCTTCATTGTAGCTGGGAAGCCCTGGAGCAGCTATTGTATTAAGGGGCACAGACTCAAGATTTGGATGTCCATCTGCTGTCATCCTCACTGGAGCTCTAAATCAACAGACAACGCAACTACTAAATTACTCTTTCAAATATATGCAGATTCAGATACTTTAGAAAGGTGATGTATACCGAGGTTTAATTTTTTGTTTTTGTTTTACTAAATTCACAGCGCTGAATTACATATTTCTTTGTTATTGTGGCATAGTGACTTTTGAGTGCCATCTTTTGACTGGTTAATAACCTTGACAAAACTGAGCAGGTAAATTTACTGCAGAATGAACATTATGCTACACTTTTTTAAAAAAAAAATCTACGTCTTGGTTGTTGATTTACTTCTGCTTTAAAAGGTTTTATGTAGCCCTGAAAAAAAAAAAATGCATTACCCTAGCATGCACAAAAAGACAGCGGCACAGTTACTCTTTTGAAAACAAGATGAATTGATTTTTTTTTTTTTTCAAAAGCCCAAAATTTTATTTTTCTTTATCTTTTATTTCAGGATCCTATGTTACAAACTTACTGAGCAGAGCGTCGTCCTTCCTTATTTCTGCCTTTGCAAAAGTAGATTCCCAGCACAGTTGCAATAATAGCAGACACGACGACGGCAAGAATTCCTGCCACCAGCCCAGACACATCCACTCTAGGTGCGTAGCCTTTAAAGAGTAATTTTAATTATCTGGAATTTAGGGATTAAAATTAAATCCATAAAACCAAAGGTAGACTTTGAAAATGTAACATATAAGAACCCCAGCAAGTCTATCAAAAAGCACAACACTGAAGAAAAGGAGGAGAAAGAATGCATTGCAAAATGGAGAACACACCATTACCTTGACTGTTGACATAACTGGCCCAAAAAATTTCCTAAAATAAAAGAAGAAAAAGATGAAGTCATTTAATTGAAATCAAAACACATGTGAATAAATGTTTATGCTTGGGCCCAAAACAAAAAGATAACAATTGTCTCTGGCCACCAAAAGTTTTCAAATGTGTTTGAACTGTGAAAACATCAACATTAGGAGCTTTACCGTTTGAGTGTTGTCCTCAAATACCTCTCTGGCCTCCTCATAGCTGCACAACTCTTCCTTACACTCCCTCTCTAGGCTGTCAGGGACCACCAGTTCAAAGTCCCAGCTGTTATAGAGCAGTGAGCGGGATAGGAAGGAGGAAGCTGACTCCTCATCCAGCACTAAGTTTCACATACCATATAATGACATGTTAATTGGCATGTTTGATATAAGCACTTTTATATGCAGACTGCCTCGTCGTATTTTAGCGTAAGGCATCATTTTTTTTATTATTTAAATGTGACTCTTTCCACTCTTTCAACCATTTTTTACAGTACGTGTAGCGCTTAAATGGTTGGGGGTGGGGGGTTAATAGTTTTGTCCACTATTGTTTTTGGTGGGGCGATACAGGACTCTCATCCAATTTAAGCCGGGTTGCCCCCCGTTTACATCGGTCGAGGGGCGTCTCCGTCCGTTCGGACTGATTTCTGCCATTCGACAGTTTACACCCGCTGCGTACGTACGTGTTGTTTTCTGTTTTGCCTTTGTTCGCCCAATAAAAGTGTTGATTACGAACTGCCGCTTTGTATCTGCGTTTGGGTCCAAAATGAGCAAAACGTAACAAAAACAGTTGCTTTTTTTTATTTTTTAAAATTTTTTTACACACGCCTTATAATTGTTTAAGGCGCTAATCTCTGCGTGCGTGTGCGTGTGTGCCCGCAAAGGGCTGTGATAGACTGTGGTTTACCTGGGGAGAATCGGTTGGTGACGCCACATTGACCCATCTCCATCAGACATGCCACAAATATCACCAAGACTAATGGGTCTGTCATTGAAACAAATTCTGCAACAAAGGTCAGGGAGAAGTGCTCAGGTCCCTTCTCCATTCCCGTCAATATAAAGAAGAATGGGCCCTTAATACTTACCCATGCTACTTTGTTTTGTTGTCGTTAGTTGATTTACTCTGCCTTCTAAGGAAAAAAAAATTTCAGGCCGGAAATTCCTTTAAATTCGGTTGAACGCCACCAGGCTATAGCAAACTATAGCAAGCTGTTTTCCTTGAGAAAAGTTGTTGAAAATCCGGTTTAACAACAGACCGGGGGAGGAACCACTCGTCTCTCAGCTTGTCTCAGTGGCCTGAAATTCCAGACAGCCATTTCTAACTTACAAACCAATAGATTTTATTTATATGTGCAGAGAAAATCTAGCTTTTTACAATGTATTT
>CAAE01007432.1:12591-23232 GCA_000180735.1 Tetraodon nigroviridis | reverse complement strand
GTGTGAATTTAAGCCGTAGGCTTAAATAGAACCGCCAATAATAATAGTATAATAGTTAATAGTTAAAAAAATCATCTGATATCAGTTCCCTGGGTAGAGTACATGGCCAATGAGAGGAAGCATGCCAAGTCAAGACTGGAAAACCTACTGTGAACTTCTGGAAGCAGGCTGCGGAGGATTTGCAGGGCAGTCTTTCTCCAAAATTCTCGCACTGCTGGGCCTTAGAGGGAGGAGGCAAAGAGGAAGGCCATCAGGTCTGCAACTGAAGCTACAAAGAAAGCCACAAGGTGGTTATGATCAAGAGGGCGGATCTGTCATCACTGATGATGTGTCCCAGTCCCAAGATGTATCTTTCACCTGTGTCTTTTTAGTAAATGTGTATCTATGTTCTGTGTATCTTAGGCCTGTTTCAATGTTAATGTTAAATTTGTTAAAAAAGGGGAAAAAATAAAATGGGAACTCTTCATATCTGATTACAAAGAAATTACACATTAGATAACGTTTTAATTATTTTCTTCATTTTATATAAGTTCTTTCCAGGTACATTTACTCAGGGGTAGAGGGAAGTGGTGCATTCTTGCAGCAAGCCCTGTTCCTGCCAAGAAACCCAAACTCTTTAACGTGGCTTTCTATTTGTTGCCAAAACAATACACTAAAATACCAAAAGGGCAAGAACAAATGATTCATCTACAGGTAGGACTGGGACATAGGACTGCTCAACTAGATAAGAGCACAACACATAAAGAGGTAACATTTAGTTAGTAATCATTGATATACCGGTAGTTTATTTTATTCTGACAATGTTGCATGATTTAAAGGACAATTTTTTTTTAATTATTTTATTTGTTTTAGAAAGGGTTACACTTGCATTCACTCCCTGTATGTTAGATGGGGGTGGTTGTTTTTCCTGAAAGAATAACTAAAGAATAACTAAACATTGTCATTGCTGAGTGATATTTTAATGGATTTCTGTCCTAAAGCTTGAAGTGAGATTCATCCAGAAAAGGACAAAAAAAATGTCCAGGAAGTATGATATGCATGGACTTTGACTGCTGGGTCACAGCCCTGGTGAAACTGTGGGTATGTTTTGGTTTTTGTTTGTGGAAAGAATGGAGGACAGCATTATACGTGGGTGAAAGATAGTGTCTGAGACCACCACCTCTGTTCAAAGATGGTTTTTCCATCTTAACATGGATAGCTTCTTTGACACCTCTTTCAAACCAGCGGTCTTCTCTTGCCAGCACACGCACTTGGTTGTCCTCAAAGGAATGCTCACTTTCTTTGAGATCTAAGTGGACGGCTGAGTCTTGACCTGACGTGGTGGCCCGTCTGTGTTGGGCCATTTGTTTGTGGAGTGGCTGTTTTGTTTCCCCAATGTACAGTTCCCTGCATTCCTGCTGACACTGTACAGCATAAACAACATTGCTTTGTTTATGTCTTGGTGTCTTGTCTTTGGGGTGGACCCGTTTCTGCCTTAGGGTGTTGGAGGGTTTGAATTGCACTGGAATGTTGTGTTTTTGGAGGATTCTCCTGAATTTTTCCAAAACTCCAGCCATGTAGGGGATGTAAACGCTGTGACGTTTGTCCTTCTCCTCTTCATTGCTGGGGTCTCGTTTCTTGCGGGTCTTTGAGAAGGCCCAGTCTGGGTAACCACATGTTTTGAGGGCTGTGGTTATGTGGTCCTGTTCTTTTTTACTTGCCCTTGTGATGTGGTAGGGGTACTTTTTTGGCCCCTGTGCTGTAAGGTTTTGATAACACCTAGTTTATGTTCAAGTGGATGGTGTGAATCGAACAGGAGGTATTGATCTGTATGTGTTGGTTTCCTGTATATTTCGATGCTGAGGTTCCTGTCCTCCTCGATCCTGATTTCGCAGTCCAAGAAGGCCAGGCTGTCTCCTTTCACATCTTCCCTTGTGAATTTTACAAAGTTGTCCATCTGATTGAGGTGGGTTGTGAAATTAGCATGGCAATAATCTAAATGGACACCTGAGAGTTATTGATATTAGCATGCTAAAGATCTGGATCATTAGCATGGTCGTTGGCAGGGTTATTCACTTAGTTTCAGTTGTGGTGCTTCTGCTGGGTCCTGTGGTGATGAGCCACCGGGTCTAGTGGAACGGTCTGGACTTTTTTTGTTGACGGAAAGAGTAGACAACTGCATTGTACATGGGTGATAGAAAGTGCCTTAGTCTACCACATCTGTTTAGGAATGGTGTTTCCAACTTAACATGGATGGCTTCTTTGACACCCCTCTCAAACCAGTGATCTTATTTGGCTAGTAGACATACGTGACTGTCCTCAAGGGAGTGTCTGCTTTTCTTTAGGTGTAGGTGTAGACCGCTGAGTCCTGTCCTAAGAAGGTGGCACAACTGTGTTAGGCCATTTGTTTGTGGAGATGTGTTTAGTTTCTCCAATGTACAGGTGGTTATGATGTTGCTGGTTAGACCCTGGAACTATTGTGGCAGGTTTAAAGCAGTGGGAATCACTTGAAAGAAGGTAAAGCTCTTTTCTTTTCCTTATCCCCTAGCTTTCCCAGTGTTTGCCGCTCACCTCATCATCAATAGCTGTAAGACAAGGCCGGTGTCAGCAAGTGTGGGTGAAGCTCTGTCATCAGGCTCAGCTGTTTTAAGGTGAATAACTTCTCATCCAAGTTGTAGATCAATTAGTAGAACTAAAGAGGCTGTTCAAACCAGAGAAGCAATGTCCTCAAGCAACCAGAGGAGCTGATTGTAAGCCAAGTGTTTTTTGACCTGAATGACTAAAAACATTCACCCACATCTGCTTACATTTAAAGAAATGCTTTATTATACCAATACAAGCAAATTTGAACAGGATTCATCTGCCAAATCAAATCGTTTTAGTGCTTCAATTTATCCCAAATCTGTCCAAACTTTTGCTCATGCACTGCCCTTACTGAGCAAAATGAACAAAATTATCCTGTCATTGGCAGCAGCAGTACAAAAGTCATTGATTTTAGAGGAAAATGACAACATGTGGAGTTTAAAAACAAACGTGCTGTAACAGTGTGTTTAAATATTGGCAAATGATCCAGTATCTCCCAAGTTCACCCAAACATCATAAAAGCATCAATGACATGTTTGAATGTTAGAATGGAAATGAAAACCAGTTAGTGTGAATGTTCTGCTTTGCTCAAAGCAAAAATAAGCAGTAGAAAAGATTAGTGTTGTCTGAATGACACAAGCTTTTCTTCCATTACTTTTGTTTAATAATTTCATTTTTTCAAACTTGAGCGTTTCGGCCGTAAGACACATCTTCAGGAGGAAACGTGCTAAAGATTAGGACTGTCAGCTGTTAAATTTGTGTTTGGGGGATGGGTTAAAGGAAGTGACGAACTGCATTGCGTTAACAGAACCAGACATGTGTAAGCATGAGAAAGGGCAGTAGCTGACGTGCAGCAGTGAAGCCAGATCAGGGTTTCCATGGCAACAAACTCCCAGCTATGTATATGTACATATTAATAAAAGTTATGTAAAAACATTATGCAAAGCAGTGTAAAATAGTTTCATAGAAATTTTCTTTGTTACATGTCATTGACAGTGCAGCAGTCATGTAATTACTGACCAGTTCAGCATCACTTTCTGCTCTCCATAAAGCTCGACTCTCTTTCAACACATGCTTCCTGCTTTGTCAACTGGCTGATGAGCAGGTGATCAGAGGGCAGCAAATGAAGGAAAAACATATGGAAAAAAGCCTGAAGCTACACACTCCAGATAACAGCAGAGTGTATGTGTATGTGTGGGAAGTGATCCGAAAGAAAAATGTGTGGGTGTGCGTGCGAGAGAGCACTAGGTCAAAATGACAGTCCCAGGTGGCAGGAAAGAGGACAAACTTTAAAAAGGCGGGTTTTCCCGGGTGGGGGTCAACTCAGTGGGGGAGCTGGTGATGGTGTCTCCATTTCTCTCTGGGACCAACAACCTTAAACTAGGACACAGAGAAAGCAAACAGTTGGCATCAGAAGCAAACACCAACATTATACTTGTTAGTGCTAAGATTAAATAAAAGTAACTGATAATGACACAAGGACTGCCCAACTACATGTCTATAACTCACCTACTCACCTGTACATCATCATAATCCATAAATATATTCATCTTCCACAATTCATGTAAAACACCTGTACATACACTATTTATTTTTATTTTGTGTAAATAGTGTAAGATTTCCAGCAAAAGATTTTTTATTTATCTTGTCTTCTTTCATATTTCAAAAATGTTTTCTCTGTTTATGCTGCTGGAACAGTGAATTTTCCCCGTTGTGGGATGAATAAAGATTCGATAAAGTTCTAAAGTTCTATGACCTTCTCTTCATCTGACTGGTTAAAATACTAGCAGTCCAACATGACTAACCAGATCAATTACTGTTTTTGATATAAATCATAATGTTACATGGCAAACAATTTACCAGTAGGTGTATTAGAGTCAGAGAAACCAACAAACCCTTTTAATTATATAAATGCTCCTGATTCTGTGAAATTGAATTATTGAGTGAAAGAAGTTGTGTTCAAAATAACAGAAGTGTGGAGTTCAAACTCATTCTTTTTGAGTTCAAAGGTCATTATTTTTGTGAAAAAACAGATGTCATTCAGGTAGCCCTTATTTAAGGATGAAGTCATCCTTAAATCCTTAAATTGTCATCTGCAATTCTCACTGGAAATTTGAGAAAGATGGGTCGTGCCAGACATTGTTCAGAAGAACAAAGTGCTTTAATTAAAATGTTGATTGGAGAGGGGAAAACATATAAAGAAGTGTGGAAAATGATAGGCTGCTCAGCTAAAATGATCTCCAATGCTTTAAAATGCAAAGCCAAACCGGGGAGATGTGGAAGCAAATGGAAGAATACGATTCGAATATATCAAACAATAGCCAAAATGGCAAAAATGCAGCCAATAAGCAGCTTCAGGGAGATCAGAGAAGGTCCGAAGTTACCTGTGAGTAGTGTAACAATTAGAAAACGCTTGTGTAAGGCTAATTTATCGGCAAGAAGCCTCCAAAAAAGACCCACTGTTAAAAAAAAAAGACGTGCTAAAAAGGATACAATTTGGCGAGAACATATCGATTGGCCTAAAGAAAAATGGAGAAACATTTTGTAGACTGATGAAATTAAGATTGTTCTTTTCAGGTCCAATGACTGCAGATAGTTTGTCAGACGATCCCAAACACTGAATATAAGCCACACTACTCTCTAAAGATCATGAAGCATGGTGGTTGCAAGTATCTTGATAAGGGGCTGTTTCTCTTACTTTAATGTCGGGCCTATTTATCGCATACCAGGGATCATGGACGAATTTTCTTATATCAAAATATTTGAAGACATCATGCTTATGCTAAAGAAGAAATGCCCTTAAAATGAGCGTTTCAACAAGACAACGACCCTAAACACACCAGAAGGAAGCAGCCTCTGGTGTTGGGTTATGGAGTGGCAGCCCAATCCTCAGACCTCCAATAAAAAAAACTTGTAGAGTGAAGTTAAAAAAAATGCTGTTTTTAAGACAAAACCAAGAAGTGCAGAGGAATTGTCGAAGGTTTTCAAATCATCCTGGGCAGCTTTTTTTTAAACAGCCCAATATGACTTTTTTAAATTTTCTGTAGAGTACCTAAAATATTGATACTTTATTCTATAATGTTTTGATGTTCAATATAATGTATAGTGTTCTCAATTAATGTAAATAAAAAAATATAAGTTAAAAAACATCGCTATTTTTTTAACACAACTGCAGATGTGAACAAGCAAAACAAATTAAGTTAAAAGGATCCATCAGGAATAGCTAAACAAAACAGACAGATGAATGTACCTTCAGGTTTCCCATTTTATCTTCAAAAGATTTGAAGGCTGCAGAGCTCCTGTAGAATAAGAGCAGCAGGTCAGATTCTGTTTTAAAGAGAAATGTTTTAAAACACAAAACAAAACAAAAGAATTTGTAACAAACCCTAAAATTCCCAAAGACTGACTCCATAACACAAAACACTTGCTCGCTCACAGAGTACTAAAGTCATGCAGTAAACTACAGAAGTAGTGAGAGCCAAGAGAGCAGAAGTCACTTTACCTCATGGCAGGCATACTTATGGAGTGTCTGATGGAATAACTGCTACTTCGTTAGTAATAAAGATAGGAAACAAGTGTTAAAAGCCAGCAATCAACACACACACACTCAGTCATTCCACTTTATTTCATATCCACAGAAAAATCAAAACGAGTCAGAGTCGGCTAAATTTTATCTGTGAGTTAGAGTTTTGCAGAAACAGATGTCGTATGTTGTAAAGTTATTGACATTGACTGAATATTTGAAAGCCAATAGGATTATCCAGCTGACGGGACCACGCACCAGTGAGACTGTCTTTAAACTGCCCATTACTGGGTGAGAGGGTGATGGTAGATCCAGCACCTTAGCAAAGTTTCAGAAAGAATTTGGCCTACTTTGGGATTTATATATATATATATATCTGTCTATATATCATCTGTTTATATACCATATTTTCACAACTATAAGGCGCACCTAAAAGCCTAGAATTTTCTCAAAAACCGATGGTGCGCCTTATAAGTCGATGCGCCTTATATATGGATTTACGGTAATCGATTGTGGCTACCGTAGTCAGGGGGTGTCGCCGAAGTGCGGTAAAAACCGTAGACTGTGTAGTAAAAACAGTAAAAATTCCAATGTTTTCAATGAAGGAGGCACAAATATCGGTAAGAGCTGTCGGTACGTACGGTACCGTATTGTGAATGCACTCATTTGTTTTGGGAGTAAATGGAGTTGTTAGAACGTTGGTTTGTGTTCTATCAATAAAGTTTGGCTGACTTATCTGACTGTTTTTTTTAGTGCAGCTCCACATAGTGGATGCATAAAGCAACCCCAGCCACTACTGTAGTTTCTATTCTGTGTGCCTTATAACGCGGTGCGCCTTATATGTGAAAACATTTTTAAAATAGGCCATTCATTGAAGGTGCGCCTAATAATCTGCCTTATGGTCGTGAAAATACGGTAGTTATATATAAATATACACACACATATTCACACACTTTATTTTTAATACGACTAAAAGGGCCCTAAAAAAGGTCTGCCATTTGAGTGGAGCCTGCACAAATTGGCCCCGCCTTTAGAAAGGTACTGCTTGCCGTGGGCAAACAGCCAATAAAGAAGCAAATTGGCACAGCACTCTCTAGGTCTGAACAGGACAAAAGGACTGGTAGCAGAGGGGCATAATAGTCTTACCTAAAGGAATTAGAGAAAGGAAGTGCTCTGCACAGCAAAAAGCCAGGCAGCATTAAACAGAGAGAAGACAGTCACCAAGATGGCAATAGCAGAAACAGCAACAGTCAACAAAGCAGACAGTGATGTCATTAGTAGGAGACAGAAACTACAGGATATATTATATACATTATTTAAAGTTACTGGAGTCCTGTACAGGTTCACCTACTCTATTGACCCTGCATTGTACTCCTATAGGGCTGGTGGCGGCCAAAAATCCAGCAACACATACATCAATATTAGCAATGCATCTTATCAGAAAAGTCCCTTTTAAAATTCAAGTATTTATAATTCTTGGATAATTTTATTCTTTATGTGGATGAAAGAGTGAGCATCATACTTGTTGTACTAGAGAAAGCAAAAATGAGCCTGCAGAAAACACCATTAAACCTCAACTACCTAGTCTTTGCTTTTCTGCTTAAGCTACAGCTGGGTTAGATTTTAAGGCTCACTAGTGTTACCCTGAGCCACACATCCTGTGTCTTGATTGCTTTTTATTTGTAATTTGATGGCCATTTTGATAAATAGGAGTGTTCTGAGGAAGACATTAATCAGAAGACTGATAAAGCCTTTTGGATAGAAGGCGTAACATTTTCAAAGAAAAATTAAACAAGTCTAGATGAACACAAAGTCTACTCTTGGAGAGCCCAATGGAAATACTTTTTAAATAATTAACCTATAAAAGTTTTTTTCATTGGTCAAAATAAATATTGACCACATCAGTCGCTAGGGAGGAATGCGGACACGCCGCAGATGGTAGGAAGTAAAAAAGTGGAGATACATATTTTTAATCAGATAGCGACAATACGCACACTTCCTACATGTCCTAGTTTATACTACCAGCTTTCGCCATTTTAGGAAAGCAGACCTCCCTTCATCTATTTCCCAACCACTTTTCCTTCATGGGAGTGCAGATCTGTCCCAGATGGGACAGACCTACTCACTTAAAAAAATGGAAAATCATAACCCAGTGCCTCCACACAGGAATCTGGTACAAACATTGTAGCAGCAAATCTTGTAGCAGAAGGTGTGAACTGGTTTCTATATCCTGGTATATATGGTTGTTTATCCTGATGGCGGTCTATCTGAACCAGCAAACAAGCACCATCACCCTCATAAAACCACTACTGAGACAGTCTGTGACAGCATGTCCTGTTACCATCTCTGGGTGGAGAGGATACAATGGAGAAGGTCAGGACTAAATTCTGTGTAGATTCTCATTCATCCAGGTTACAGTTATTCAAGGTTAAATCTTTGCATTCAACTGGACTATTTAAGGTTTCCTTGAAGAAGTTTCATTTTCTCTTCAAAAGGCTTCTTTAAATCTAAACTCACTGGGGGCAGAATGAAAATATAGCCCTTGTGAACCATTAGCATGCTAATGATCTGGGTGGTCACCTAAGAGTCACTGACAGGGTCGTTTAACTAGTTTCAGTTTGGGTGCATTCTCTTTGTCTGTTGGGTCACATAGTGATGAGTCTCCAAAGTATGGTGGAACGGTGTGAACTTTTTTGATGATGGAAATAGTGTGAACTTTTTTGATGAGGAAATGTGGAGGATTGCCTTGTACGTGATGGTAGAAAGCGCCCAAGTCAACCATCTTTGCTTACAGTGGTTTTTCCAACCTGACATGGGTGGCTTCCTTGACACTCCCCTCAAACCAGCAATCTTCTCTGGCCAGTACACATACTGACTGTTCTCAATGTACTGGCCAGAAAAGATCACTTATATTTGACTTGTCCTTAAGTGTATCGGGCCAGAGTTGAGAACTGAAAAAGCCTTTTGGAGGAAAAGCAAAACATCTTTGAGTAAACCTTAAATGGTCTAATTGAATGCAGAGATCAGGACTAAACAGAACACTCCCCACCACAGGGGCCAGTGTCGCTGTCGTTTTCCACAGCTTGAATTCTCTATATGACCCAGAGGCTTCAGTAGAATAAAGGTCTAAAAGTACATTTATGAGGACATCTAGCATCTGAGATAAGGCCAAACAGCACCTACAGCTCACTATGGAGGTGATCTGACATTTGGGTGCTTCTGTGGATTGAGCTCAGTCCACTTTTGTTCTCCTGTTTTCATCCATTGCTGTTCTATTGCATCTTACCTCATGTCCCCCAGTTTCCTGGCAACAACGTCGCTCACTGTAGAGAAAGCTGCACTGGTCTTCTGTCCCGCCTGGGAAATGGTCTCCTGAGTCTTCTTATATCTGCAAAGGGAGACATCAGGAAAAAAATCTTCAGGATGCTTTATTGACAGGAACTTTAAAAACAGAAGAGAAGAGTGACAGAAAAGCTGCAGAGGGAGCTAAGAGGAGCTTTAGCCACCGTCTCCATGTTTAAGCTCAGTAAACACATCAGTGATAGCACAAGTTGGGTCCTTCATTTCTGTCAATTATGAGAAAACCTTTTTTCCACCTTCCACAAATACAACCATCACAAGCATGTTTATAGATGTTCTTCGTCATCCTAGTGGAAAAACTGATGCAGGTCAGGTTTAGCTAACAGGTTATTGGAAAAAATTATTAAAAATACACACAATTAATAAGCATTAAAACATCCCTTGTATGACTTTTTTTTACAGCAGTGTCATTATGTAATGGAGAGAACACATAGAATCCAATTTGCATTGATTCCTGAAAAAAAGAAGCCAAAATTAGTGTAGCCACCACACGTGGAGGGCCCCTGGTGGACAAATGCTGAAGCTTGCATATACAAAGAGAAATCATACTAAGAAGCAGAAAATTCCTCAGAAACCACCAGCGTACAGAAACACACTGGAACAGTGACCACAATAATAGAAAAATGAAGATAAAACTTCCCAAATGTAAAATCAAAGTTCAGTAAAAAACATTTTACAGAGGAGAAAGAAATTGAAGATGAACTCACACTTCTGAGTGGGAAATTTCATCCAAAGTGGCTGATGCAGACAAATATCTGAAGACGACAACAGCAGGAAAATCACTGTTTACATATGTCAAACAGTGGCTTTTGAGGGCAACTCAACATGTGTTGGATGTCCAATAAAATGAAGCTGCGCAAACAACCCGCTCCCCAAATCAGATAGTAGAATAAACTAGAGCCAGGCTGACCAGAGTTCTGCATCCTCCAGCATCTGTTGGCACTCTAAATTTACACATATCTCAAGACGACTCAGAAAAACAGAAAAATGTCCGTGTTCATTTTTGGTGAACTGTAAATAAAAAAAAAAATAGCCAATATCAGTTTGGTTTCCTGTTTGCAGAACATCTGCTGTTGCCAAGTTGTATGCGAGTCAGTCCGGTGAATAACCAACATGATTTAGTCTATTTTCTGTCAAGGCCACAAGCCGGAAAACAGCCCTGGTCAGGGTTACAATCAACCTGCTAATGACAGCAG
>CAAE01007430.1:4090-20362 GCA_000180735.1 Tetraodon nigroviridis | reverse complement strand
TCTCCGTCAGCTCTGACATGGTTGGAGCAGCTTGGAGTCAGTGTGGATTTGTGCTGCAGCCCAGCAACATCTGACAATCATGATGTAAGCCAGCTCAGACTGGTCATGAAACACAGGCAGCCACATCTGCCCACAGAAGAACCAGTCATCCAGCACCACTAAAGCACAGAAACCGTTTTTCAAATGCAGATTACTAGATACACCTATTGATGCTGGTCTTGGACACATCGTCAGTGATAGTACCTGGGGTCATCGGGGGTTTCGGGTCTTGCAACATCAGACCCCCTCACCCAGGCGACCCAACTAGGAGTGATCAGTTCCCAGCCTGTGTCCAAGAAGCGCTCGTCCACGGCTTGTCCCAATGGATCCACAGCCATCTGGATGCCCTCTCTGCAGCCTCTGAGGCCACGCAGATGGCTCTCCTCCTGCACATGCCTGTGATGCCCAGGAGGCTAAAGGCCTTGCAGAGTGACTCCCCTGCAAAGCCCCTACCCCCAACCTCTATAGGCAGGCATCTAGTGCATCACCCTAGTCTACGGCAATCCTCCACCAGCTCAGCATACTTCTCTGCCTTCCTCTCGTACGCTTCCTCCATTCTCTCCTCCCAGGGCTCAGTCAGCTCCAGCAAGATAACTTGCTTGGACGACTGTAAGTGCAGAACAATATCTGGCCTCAGGTTGGTTTCCACAATGTTTTCCGGGAACTTTAATTGTTTCCCCAGGTCCACCCTTAGCTGCCAGTCCCTTGCTGATGTGAGGAGACCTGGTTGGACCTTTGGTTGGGGAGGGGGTTCTTCTCCGGCCCTGACAAACCTAACTCCGTGACCCGGTAAGGGGAGGTGCTTACTGCCATCCATGGCAGAGCTGATGGACTCAGCGATTGCCTTCATCACCTGGTCGTGACGCCAGTGATAGCAACCCTCTCTGAGTGCTTTAGGACAGCTGCTGAGGATGTGCTCCAGGGTGGCCCTTCCCTGGCACAAGGGACATGATGGGGATTCCACCTTGCCCTACAGGAAGAGGTTTGATGGGCTGGGCAAGATGTCATCAACGGACTGGATAAGGAAGCGAATGCGCAGGGGCTCAGCCCTCCACAGCTCAGGCCATGAGATCTTTCTGACCATGGCCTCTTCCCACCTAGTCCAAGCGCCTTGCTGCCTCACCCCCACCCACTGACTAGCCCGCTGTTCCTCGATACCGGCCTTGCCGCATACTTCTAGTTGGACCTGATCCCGCCTTTCCTTGCCCTTGAGCCTGCTGAGGTGGGTGGTCGGTGTTGTTCCCAGGCCTGCACGGCCAGTCGCCACGGCTCCCACAAGCTCTTTGTGGAGCAGCCGTGCTTCTGCCTGGTCCACTGCCTCCTGAGCCCTCCACCTTCTGCCAGTCCACACCTCAATGTCGGCTAGAGCTACCTTGGGATCCTTGGACTCCCTGTACTGGAGAACTTCCCTCGCTCTGGTCACCATGAATTCCTCTGTCAGGCTGCTGAAGGGGAGTGTCAGCTTGTTGTTGTTACCATAGAGGGCATTGCTGCTAAGACTCCTTGGTAGTCCCAGCCAACGCCTGAGGCAGCTGCTGACCCTCCTTTCATGGTGGAAAATGGAGATTCATACACCAGCAGTGGCCACAGTATCCTAGGTAGGATACACGTGTCTTGAATTTCCCCGGAAGGCCTGACTTATCATCCAACGTCAGCCAGTGCCCCAGCTGATCATTGGTTTCTCTGATGGAAGCGGCATCCCTTAACGAGCCGTCAGACATTTTACCGAGGCTTTTCACCGGTTTCTTGGAGACTGATGGAATCTGGGTGCCTCCCAGGGAGAAGCGGAAGCAGCCGGTCACCTTCCCTGCCTTCAGGAGTAAAGACCTAGATTTTCCAGGTTTGAAGCGCATGCGGGCCCAAGTCATAAGCCTCTCCAGGCCCCGGAGGATCCAACGGCACCCTGGGGCTGAGGTTGTTGTTACTGTCAGATCATCCATGAATGCTCTGATGGGGAGCTGGCGAATGCCTGACTTGGTTATGGGTCCTCTGCACTCTGGCTCAGCCGACTTGCCAGCATGTTCATGGCCAGGGCGAATATTATCACTGAGATGGTGCATCCAGTGATGATCCCTTTCTCTAGTCGGTGCCATTCCGATGTGACTATGCCTGACATAAATCTCAGATGGAAGCTGTCATAATAGTCCAATAATAGTCATAAAAGTCTTGATCGTGCAAGAAGTTAAATGTCATCACATAAATGTCTTTAAAAGCCTTTTAACATCATTTTAAATATTATTTTAGAAAACTATGTTTGCACATGGTTGATGTCAAAGTTGATGTGAGGTGGTGTCCAACCTGCAATTTGACTTGAATAAATCTGTTGACTTTCATATTTATTTCTGTTTTCTTGTTTTAAAATCCTCAAAAATCATAAATTCATGTTTATGTTCAAATCATTTTATGTGTCATCAATGATTCTATTTTCTGCTTAGTTGAATGAAATAAACAAAGATCCAAGCATATTTCGTAGGATGCATTTTAATTCTATATTTTTTTTTCTTATTTAGAATAAGTCACTGCGGTTTATCAGAGATCAGCTGTTCTCATCTGGTCTCAGCTCTGAAGTCCAACCCCTCCCATCTGAGAGAACTGGACCTGAGAGAGAACAACCTGAAGGATCCAGGAGTGGAGCTTCTTTCTGATCTTGTGACCAGTCCAAACTACCAACTGGAGACTCTGAGATCAGGTATCAGAGTCAGTCCAAACTGGTTCTCTGGTGTGTTTAGCTGAATCAGGATTGGACCAGAGATCCAGGGTTTCCTGGTTCTGACCCTCTTTGATCCATGAAGCTGCTGGAGAAGAATGTTGACAGGAGACGACTGTGAGCACTGATTCACTGTTGAAATGAACTCATACACACAAACAATCATTCAGGACAATAAAGCTCTCAGTCTTCTCAGATCAGCTGCTCTGAAGACATCTGAGTTGGCTCCTGAGGCCCATCACTAATGTTTCAGAGGCTGCTGACAGACTGGTGCAAAAACACACCTGGCGTTTGCAGCAGATCTGATTTCACCTTTCAGCCGCTGGTGCTCTTCATCTGGTGTGAAGACATTTGAGGAGTCATGTGATCTAGTTCTTGTAGAACAGTCGAAACCATCGTACCTGATGACAGTGCAGCATCTAGTAAAGATCCCAGGTCCCAAAGAGGCTGCAGCGCTGCCTGATGAGTGTGTGTTAACACACACGCCTATCTTTGGTGAGCTTTATCAGACTGACAAATTCCAGGAACCAGACTTTGTCCCCAAAGTAGCAGCAGGTGTCCAGGGGTCAGACCGATGCAGATGTGTGTCAGTGTTGCCATCAGGAAGGTCAGTGGGAACAGGAGAGTCCTCTGCTGGAAGGAGGAAGTCAAAGATCTGAGGAGAATCAGCTGGTTTGGCTGCAGGTGAGACCAAACCAGACAGTGTTCACATCCCTGAGTCAGTCCAACAAAAATCTAGGTGCTGCACCGCTGCAGCCTCTAGAGGTCGCTGTAGCTGAACAGGCAGGTTCAGGAGTCTGCTCCAGAAGCTCAGAGGTCCCTCACCCACAGCCAGCTGGGTCTTCAGGCTGTGGGCTGACTGGTGGGATGGCTGCTGCTCTGGCTGGTAGTGGTGCTGTTTCTGAAAAGAGCTGCCAGCTAAAAAGGTTGGTGTTCTCAGAGTCTCCTGACCTTCTGCTTTCACCTGCAGAGTTGGTGAAAGAGCACAGAGAGGAGCCATCTCTGAAGGAGATGGAGGACCTGGTTTCACCACCATCACAGGAGGGAAAGGCTGAGCAGGGCTACTTTCTCCAGGATCACCTCTTCCTCAGGGTCTGGGCTCCTCATGGAGAAGCATTTAGTGGTGGTCCTGTGGTGCAGCTGGTCTGGACATCAGTCCTTCAGACCACTCATGATCATGTTTCAGGACTCATAGCTGTAAAAATCACTGATCACCGTGTGGGTTCGTGTCATTTCAGGCCACATATAAAATGGGATGTTTCCACGTCACACTTGTCTTCTGCCATCCCAGTTTTTATGTGCTCCTCCATCTGCTTCCTCAGGGTCCAGGTTTGCTGGACTAGATCAGAATGTATTAGCTGTTTATCTGTCAATCAGTTACCTGGACTTGCTGGTTATTTGTGTGTTCTCACCTTTATTTGTCTTTTGTTCCAGGTTGGTGGTGAATCCTTGTTTTAAAGGAGGGAGGTGACAGCTTCTCATCTTGAGGACCTGTCTCACTTTGTTTTGTATTTAGAACATTTATGTTTTTGTTTCATGATGTTCAACAAAAAGTGTGTTTCTGGCCACAATGAATCATTTTCTAACCACATTTTGATGCCTGAAAAGCCGTCAAGAGTGAGGTCTGTGCTGTTTCGGTGAAGGTTGAACTGCCTTTCAGTGATTTCTACTCTGTGATGAAAGAGTGAGAAGTGGAGTCAGAAGGCAGCCCAGACAGTGAGGATCATGATGTCCTCAGTTCTGATGATCATGAGATGTGACGACATTTACCTGAACACTTTTTTGGTTTTGAAGTTAACTGTTTAGCAGTAATAAGTCTGAGTTTATTTGAACTATCATTGTATTTCTGTTGAGCCAAAGCCTGAAGGATTCTGATCTGTTAACACTGATTTCTCATCTGATGATGAGTTTTAAAAGTGATCACTGACCTGCTTCAATGATGCTACAAATTATTCTGGTTTCTTGTCTGATTTTAGTGCCTGTGTAAGCACAAAGAATCATGTCCTAAAATGTGTGGAAATAACTTAAATGTGTGAATCATTTGTTTAGTTCTTTTCTGAGACAGACACATCTCTCACTGACCTTTGACCTTTCAGCCCAGCATACAGTGTGTAGAATAAATCTTGTTAAGACCAACACACTACGTACCAGACCATCCTCAATGATGTATGATGCTTGGTGTGTGTGTCTCCATGTGAGGCGGCTCCTTCACTCTGCCCAGGGTTCGGGTTCATGTGTCCACTCCTCCCATGGACTAACAGGAGGACGAAGCCTCATGTTGAGACCCAACAGGTGTGATCATGGAAGACCTGCTGGAACTGCTTCACCTGCATGAGACACTCTGACAAACCACTGGAAACACATTAGAGTGGTTCTTTTGTATATTTCCAATGTCACACACTTCTCTGGCTCATCAATAAATCTCTACAAGAAAAGATTTAAAAAAAACAACCCTGTGTGTTGATCTCTTTCTACTTTGTTGTCAGTCATTCAGGTCAAGGAGAACTCTTCAGCTTAAAAACATCCAACTGATTTTTTATCTTTTCATTTTTCTAAGATGTTTCAGCTCTCATCCAAGAAGCTTCTTTAGTTTTATTTAAACATGCACCATTAGACATGCACCAATAGGTGTATTTAGAAATCAAAAATTAGTTTTATTTAAAAAACAAAACAAACAAACAAACAAACAAAAAAACAAGTGGTGGAGAAACTTTGAAGTGAAAAGCAAGTTTGAATTCACTGATTCTGCTGAGCTGATGGTCTTTGAGGACGACTGAGGAAGACGTGTACTAGTCCGTTCCTACTAACCTCCAGCATTTGTTGTAATGAACTTTGGTAAAATGATCGCGCTCGCTGTGAGAACAATCATGGGTTCTACCTCCATTTGCACCTTTTCAGTAAGCTTATAAATTGTCTTAATATTGGAAGTTTTTTCCAGTACTGAGGCCTTAAACAGGGGCGTGGTGGCCAAGAGGTGAGGCGTTGGTGTTTAAACCAAAGGTCATGGGTTCAACCCCCATCCACACCTGGAGAGACTGACAGCTTCTTAGCTCCAGGACCTGTTTGGATCCAGAGAGAAGCTGCATCGATATGATGATCTTTCAAGATTTGCTCCATTACATCTTTGTTGATTTGTGATTTTTGGAAGATAGAATATATCTTGGTTTTCCCCCAACGGGGAAAATGGCACAAGAGCATTTAGAAATGATTTAGTCACATGATGTTCAGCATATGTGTGTTTATGGTCACAGTGAAAACTAAATTGTGATGCTTGGAAAGCTCAAATAGTGATTTCTATTTTGAATTAACTCAGAACTTTTTTTTTTGTCTGACATAAAATTTTAAGTCATTCTTTTCTGTTTTTGAATGCTCATGCTTCAAATTCAACTGCTCTTTTTTTAACTTTTGTACTGTTTTAATATCAACATATTTACATGAATATTAGCCCTTTTTTGTGAAACATTTCTACATCTTCTATCACTTGTTTTAATAAAGTCACATTTTAACCTATTTTTGATTGCTAAATCCATCTATTGATGCAGGTCTTGCAAACATCGTCAGTGGTAGTACCTGGGGTCATCGGGGGTTTCGGGTCTTTCAACATCAGACCCCCTCACCCAGGCGACCCGACTGGGAGTGATCAGTTCCCGGCCTGTGTCCAAGAAGCGCTCGTCCACGGCTTGTACCTCTGGATCCACAGCCATCTGGACGCCCTCTCTGCAGCCTCTGAGGCCGCGCAGATGGCTTTCCTCCTGCGCATGCCTGTGATGCCCAGGAGGCTAAAGGCCTTGCAGAGTGACCTCCCTGCAAAGCCCCTACCCCCAACCTCTATAGGCAGGCATCTAGTGCACCACCCTAGTCTACGGCAATCCTCCACCAGCTCAGCGTACTTTCCTGCCTTCCTCTCGTACACTTCCTCCATTCTCTCCTCCCAGGGCACAGTCAGCTCCAGCAAGATAACTTGCTTGGATGAAATCTATATTTAAATAACCAAAATTCTGTGACTAAATATATTCTTCCTGTCAAACCTACCTGTAGTTTCCTTTGATGTCTGAATCATTCTCACCTTTGATTAAACGAGCAGGTTGATTCAGCATCTGTGGCTCTTTGGCTCCGTCTAGTGGTGAAGCAGCAACAGTGCAGCTCCAACAAGAAGCTCCGTCCTGCAGGTCCAGTTAGAGGACACACTGAGACAACGAGGACAAAGGGACAACACTGGTGTTTGTTGATGTTTGTAGGGTTATTAATATTTCATCAGAAATGAAATTTAAAAATACATTTTTACCAATCCCAAAATGCCTCCAAAGCCATTTGAACATTTTATCTTATAATTTAAAACCATAAAGTCAATATTCTCTAATAATTTACAGTGGTTTTTATGTTTTCCCTTTTTTTTGTGCCAATATTCCTATTTTTTGTACATTTTTACTCTCCACCTGTCTTGTATCTGTGGGTGTGTCGTGAAAGAAAACTGCCCTCACAAAATGTTTCACATGTGAGACGTTTACGTCTTTCCCACTGATGAAAACGAAGCCGACTGTTCAGCTCAACAGTCTGTCTCATTTCAGATCTTTATAAAACCACAACAGCAACATCTGAACAGAAAAGAGAAAATACATCAGCTATTATTTTTCTTTTACCCACATGATAGAAAATAAATTCCATGTTTGGGTCGTTACTTTCGGACATAAAAACATTATTACATTTTTTGTGTACATTAAAAACAACACAGTTGCCCTTTGCCCTTTTCCAGCACAGAAGATCACAGCAGCTGTCCAGTGCCTGAGAAGATCCACTCTTCCCCACAGGGTCTCTTTGTTGTCATCAATGTGAAAAAGAAATCCGATGACCTCAAGAGGTTTTTGACAAGAGCAGTGACAGATTTAACAAACACAAACCTAAAATAATATTTAACAATCGTAGTAAAAAGCCAAGTGAGGAGCCACTGGAGTCCTTCCACTTGGATTAGTGACAGAATGTTGAACACAATGTGCAAAGCAACAAACAAAACCAAACGAGCAAACAGACCTACAGTTTACCAAGAAACCTTTAAGAGGAGCACCTACAAGACCTTTATCTACTGCTAAGATCCCAAAGACGCAGGACTGATAAATGTCCATTCAGGTTGTAAATCAGTCAGTCAGAGCTGGATCAGCTGTGAATATCTGAGTTTTGGCTCTTTAGATCACAACCTCTTCAGTTCCTGTGGAAAACCTCCCCCACCTGGAAGCCACTGGTGTGGCCTCAGGGGTCAGAGGTCACTGCCAAAGGTAGCAATGCTGATTCCTTCCAGCTGTGAGGGCCGACTGGTAGCACCAGCTCAGTGTCATGTGTGGGCTCCGGTGGAGAAAACAACTCAGTGTTAAGATGATGTTGAATAGATTTAGACATGACAACAGATTTATTACATTTACAGATCATATTTGTCCTTTTTATTGTAACAACTAAACTTTCAGTGAATCAATCAACATGAAAGGGAAACCCTGAAAAGGAAAGGTCATAAAAACCTTTAGTCCTAGTTTTGTGTGTGTGTGTGTGTGTGTGTGTGTGTGTGTGTCTCCATGTAAAGTGGCTCCTTCGCCCCACCCATACATGTATTGACTGGTAGTTGTTGGTCACCTCTATGAATTGTTGTGACTGAGGTTTTGGCTCCACTTTTGTTAGTGTGTGTGTGTGTGTGTGTGTGTGTGTGTGTGTGTGTGTGTCACAGCCGCCTGCCTGCTCCAGCTCCCACCCTCCTCTCTCTGTCACACCTGCGTGTGTTTTCTGACGAGCCACTGGCTGCTCGTCTGCTACATCTGTCTCAATATCTCAGTATCACCCACATCTCCATTATCGCCCACTTCCACCTTCCCAACGTCAACCACCTCCACCCCTGCCTCACACCCATCTCCACCGCCATCCTTTGGTCACCTCTCCTCCTCCTGATCAGCCCTTCACCTCTGGAATCCTCCCCCCACAGATCAGAAACATGGACTCTGTCTCTGGCTTGAGGAAGTCCATCAGACTCAGCTCCTCCCCCAGGCTAACGTCCACCTCTGAGCTCTCAGTCTCCTGCTGCTCCACAGGCTGACCACTCTGACTGACTGCACCCACCTGAAAATGTTCAGCCCTGAACTGGTAATTTTACTGTCAATTTGATTTCATTGCTGATCTTTTACTTTGCCCATTTTATGTGTTTCCTGTAAAGTGTCCTTTAGGATTCAAAAGGCACTTAATAACTAAAATGTGTTCTTATGTTATAGTTGTTGACAGTGTGGGACTGGTTACCTGCAACCACCTTGAGTTAAAACTCATTGAAGTGTGGAATTTCCTTCCTCATTCTGCTCAGGAATCTCGTCAGACTTGAGCTGGTCTCACAGGAGCATCACTGAGGTTGATGGTGCAGTTTTAATGCCAGAACATTCCGTCTCTGTCGTGACAGCCGCTCGCTAAACTCACACCTGTCAGATGTTAAACAAACGCAAAGAAAGGCAGATGGAACAAAATTAGCATGAAAGCCAAGACAAACAGGTGTGAACATTTAGACCAGCCAAAGAGGGCGGCTGAAGCAGCTTCTTTGTGTCTCATTTTTGAGGTTTAAGGTTTAAATTAAATTTCATTTGTTTGTGAGTCAGTGACAAAACATGTTTCTTTCGTCAAACGCTCAGTTATCAGTAATATTGGAGTTCCCAGGGCTGGTTTACAGCATCTTTTAGATCCATTTATTTTTTGGTTATACATGTGAAATGTTAATGTCTTTACATTTGTCCTGATGTTATTTGACAAACTATGTGAATTCTTGACTGTCATTTAACTTTACACATTCTCTTTTCCACTTTGTTTCTTCTGTTATTGTTTACCAAACAGAAATTCTCGATCAAGATGAAAGAATTCAGACCAGTTGCAGTTGATCCATTTATTTTTGTCCCAAACAGATCAAAGTTGGTTCAGTTGACTTCAGCTTAGACCATCATTCTCCAGCGATTATTGTTAAACTAGCATGAACCACATCAAAGAGCCCACTCCCACCACCACTGAGATAGTTCTGGATGATCCACTGATGCTCAGGTGACTTAAATTAGTAAAAACAGAAGAGCAAAGATAAAGGGGAAGATGTTGCTGCTCATTTTTTTCACTGCTGCCAAATATGCTTCAGACTCAGAGGTGAGCTGGTGGAGGCTGAAACCCCATCATCTCCAGATGAGGAGAAGGTAACAAAGCCCAGCTGACTGCTGCCAGTGACGCTCCTGATCCAGTCCTGGTACCTGGACACTCGGGTGGAAACAGGAGGGTAGCGTTCCTTTCTGCACATCAGTGAAGAGAGTGAAACACCAAACTGGATCCAGACCAGATCATCATTGATGATCAGCAGTGGAGCTCCAAAGTGTCATAACCTCCTCCACACTCGCTCCGTTACGGGACAGCTCGCGCAGTTTCCCGCGCCAAGCTGCTTCCACCACGCCCCGGACCGGCCGCGCCTGCTGCCTCAGCCAATCAGCGTCTACCCCTGCTGCCAGGCCGGCCCCTGGGGGTTTCCCGCCTTCCGCTACCGGTACCACACCCATTGGTCACTACCGGCATTTAAACCCTGGGCCGGAAGAGATCTGTTGCCAGATCGTCTCCGTAATTTTCCGAGCGTTCCAGCAATTGTATTTTGACTTGTACTTTGGATTTCTGAACTCTGCCTGTCCCTGACCCTGAGCCTGCCTGACCCTTGTCTGTCTGATTGTGAAACCACGGATCTTGACTACGGAGTGTTTGACCCTGAGCCTGCTTAACCCAGTTATCAAAACCAGATTAATAAAGAACTGTGTACACCAGAAGACGTGTCACACTTGGATCCAAACCAATCCCTGACACCAAAGGTCAACTGTGGAGAGAATTTCACACAATAAATATATAATCCCACACAAAAATAACAATCCCCCCCATCATCATAATAATAATAATAATAATAATAATAATACAAATACAAAAACAATACAAACACAAAACATGGCTGCTTCATGGGTGGGTCGTTTCTTGTACAGATCTTGTTGTCAGTGATGGTAGCAGAACTGCGAGTGTTGACACTCATTATCCCCCCAAATATGAGGCTGAAGTTCCATAATTTCCTCATGAGCATCTCTTTAAAATTAGACAGAAATAAATGTCTGACCAGAGCATGACACCACAGTTAAAAAAAAACACAAAAACAAACTGAATAAGACTGTCAGTTAACCTAGGTTATTTCCAGTGATCCAGGAAAAGGTGCCGTTGGGAAAAGTGCTGTTTTCTGCAGCCAAGCAGACCGGAGAGATGTGATCTGACAACTCCACGGGGCTGGACAGCTTCACCAGGCAGATGTTATTGTCTAATTTTTTTTTTTTTTTTTTTTTTTTTTTTAACCGTTTTCCATCACGTGTTTTCTAAAATTAAATTGTCCACTTTCAAATAAACAAAGAAAGACAGACAGAAAGAAAAGTAAGAAAATCTTCAAAAACTGGTTTTTACCCTGACAGCAGCCACTGGTCAGTTATCAGGGATCCAGAGCAGAAAAGCAATGATTGAAAGTAAAAACCAGCAAACCAGGGCCATCTTCCTGTTGGGATGTCCTGACCTCCCACACTTCCTGAAACTCTCCCACAACCTCAAACACAGAGGAAGAAGCAGCGGTGAGCGTCAGACCACCAAAGAGTTCTGATAATAGCTGAGCTACATCATTGATAACAAACGTGTTCAGCAGGAAGAAGCAGCTAAAAAGATCTGGCTTACTTGGTTGGACATCAGCTCCTGAAAATAAGAGCACAGAGAAATCATCAACGCAGTCCTGAACGGGGCCAGGTGGACCACAACAACCAGATCTTAGAGCCTGGGATGCAGTCAGTAAGAACCAGGACCAGGCAAAAAGACAGGAAAACACTGGTTGGAGCTGTTGCAAAGTCACCACCAAACTGTGGACTTCCTTACCTTCAGAGAGGGCAACCTCCAGCACCAGAACCAGAGAGAACCTCATTCTGACTGCTTCGCTCTCTCTTTGTGGCCTTAACTGAATTTTTTATTATTATTGTTATTATTTTTTTAATTTACTCATTCGCTCCACCCATCTCATGTGTACTATATATGTAAATATAGTCGTTACTCTGGCTCTGGGTTGTTCTGGTTGGCAGAAGAAAGATTCAGAAAAACCTGTTTGGTCAGGTGCAGCTTTAGAAGTAAAAGTATTCTGACTCAAGAGTAACCACAGGTGCACAGGAAGATATTTTTTAAGCACTGCAAGTTGGGGAGTTTCTAAGGATTACCTTTCCTTTCCTCGTCAAGTAAAGTGGGATTATTATTTTTTTTTAAAAAACTTGGTGCAAATGTAAAACATTTCTGCAGTATGAAGGAGGAAAACAACAGAGCAGAGTCTCCAGTGTCCAGCTGTGTGTCTCTGAAGAGTGACCAGTCCAAAGATCCACCTTTGGTGTTCAGAGATGAAGCTGGACCTTCAAATCCAGAGTAAGAACACCTTTTATGTTCAGTTGTTTTCTCTTTAGGTATGGCAATGATTAGTCCCATGATCATCAGCAGGCTGTGAGCTTACATTTTAGGATTTTTTGTTCAACTCTAAAGCTACAGGAGTTCAAATAGATGTCTAGAATATTCAGCTCATTTTGTATTTTTTAGATCAGCTTAAAAACAATTTACGAAAGCATCTAAAGACAAACATAGATGACAAATTTACTAATGGCCATTTAGAGCACAAGTCAACCTCATATTATTTTTTTTCATTTAATCTAACAAAATCTAACAAATCAAAATAGAGATCTTAAATAGCAGACTGTAAATAGCAATAACTGTAAAAGATTTAAACCTCATTTAGGCTTTTACCGGAAGTAAAGGTGTTCCATAAAGGTGTACCGCCCTCTGCTGGACAAGATCTGCAGATGGAACAGCTGCCATCGCTTCACTGCAGTTCAGTCAAATTTACCTGTTTCAGGTCAATATTGTGGTAGTTCTTGCAGGCTGCATTTGCATCTGGCTGCAGGCCTCTTTTTACCATAGTTGGAAGTCTGCCAGCAGCATTAAAGCTGAGCTAAACCCACAGAAATACAGGTAACACTTTAGTTCCCCTCACACTTTCGTTTGGGGAACAGATATTACCCATTAATAATTGGTATGATTTAAGATGGAATGATTTGCCACTATAACTTCTACTAATTAGCAGGTAGGTCATTTTAAATTTGTGTTCCCTAATGTAAAGTTTCACAAAAAAACAGATCTGTCTTGATGCAGTTTGTGTAATTTATCCATTTATTATTAACTTATCACCATGTTTTGCAAAAAAGGAAGAGACAAAATAAGGGAAAGCCCAGCAACACTGAAAGGTCCCCCCATAAAAGATTTTTATTCTCACTTCAGCCAGGCGGTCACACAGACGAGTGTTGACTAAGGTATTTATCAGTGTGCAACACACACACGCACGCACACACACACACACACACACACACACACACACACACACACACACACACACACACACACACACACACACACATGCGTTACCCTCCGTCTTTGACCTTTAACTGTTAACTAAAGTTTGACTTTCAATCTCGAGGGTTTTTATACTCTGGCTGTGCTGCAGATTGTATTTCTAAAAACATATTCCAACTGTCGCTGCGGCACATCATTGTAGAGTTTTAACAGCTCACTTGCTGTGTAACATTTAGTTGTTTTGCTCATATACGGTATTAGCCAAACGCAACACATATACGGTATTAGCCAAACGGCTGCATTCTTTTTTTTTTTACATAAATAATAAAGTGACACCATGTGTGGCAGGTCGTCCAATATGGTAACCAAAAGACTTTGAATATACAGTATATATATATATATATATATATATCTATATATATATATATATATTTTAATTCTTTGAAGTGTTTTTGAAATTTGCTTAGATTTCCTGGGATATCTTTTAAAAAGTTTGTTTTATCACCAGAAAACTGAAGCTGACAGAGTCTCCAGTAACCAGCTCTGTGTCACTGAAGACCGACTGGTCCAAAGAGGAACCTCCAAACCTCAATGTTGAAGCTGGACCTTCACACCCAAAGTAAGAAAACTGGAAGTAATTTTGTGTTTTTGTTATATTTGTCACATGACTATCACCATGTGCTTTACACATGGTGTAAAGCACATGGTGACGTTTTATTTCAACTCTAAAAATTAATGTCCACACCTAACCCTAACCCTAACCCTAACCCTAACCCTAATTCTAACTCACAGTTAGTTTCCCCAAACCCAAACCCTAACCCTTTTAAATTTTCACATCAAGTTCTTGTTGATGAATTTTCAGGTTGATTCAATGATTATTGATTTCACCTTTCTTTAACTTTATTTCTACAACATTTGTTACAATCATAATTGTCTTCAGATGTTTTACAGAAAACTAGAGCCTGAATAAGGATCCAAAACAGTCATATGTGGATAATACTTATTTAAAACATTAAAATGATCATGTTTTTCAGACTAAAAGATGAGTTCAGACAGAAAAGGCTCAATAATATTTGACTAAACTCAGTCATCAGGTTACTTTCTGAACAATTACCTACATGTCAATAACAAATGTTTCCTGGTAACCAGGAAGGACTCCGTCCTGCCACACTGGGACCAGTCTGCTCCACCAGGAGAGTCCTCTGGTGATCACTCTGACAGACTGCTGACAGATGCTAGAATGAAGACGGGACAAAGTAAAACTGCTGACTGGCTAATTCACCATGTGATGTCATCAGTCTGGAGATCTGGTGACCACCTGATGGACAGGTGGGAATCATGGGTTTCTGTGTTCTCTCTGCTTTTAGTGAGGGACCTGCAGGAGGTTCTAGAAGGACACAAGATCAGCCTGAAGAGCAGATGTGAACGTGTGACTGAAGGAACTAATGAAGCAGGAAGTGGAACCCTGCTGAAGCAGATCTACACTGAGCTCTACATCACTGAGGGACAAAGTGAGGAGGTCAACACACAACATGAGGTCAGACAGCTGGAGAGAACCTCCAAGAAGAGCCTCCAGGACACTCCAATCAGGTGCCAGGACATCTTCAAAGCCTTCTCTGAGCAGCAGAAGAAGATCAGAGTGGTTCTGACAAACGGTGTGGCTGGTGTTGGAAAAACCTTCTCAGTGCAGAAGTTCAGTCTGGACTGGGCAGAGGGTTTGGAGAACCAGGACCTCAGTCTGGTGCTTCTGCTCTCCTTCAGGGAGCTGAACTTGGTCAGAGATGAGCAGCTCAGTCTTCTCACACTGCTTCATGTTTTCCATCCAACATTCCAGAAGATCAGAGCAGAAGATCTGACTGTCTGTAAACTTCTGCTCATCTTTGATGGCCTGGATGAAAGCAGACTTTCACTGGATTTCAGCAACAAGCAGGTCATCTCTGACGTCACACAGGTGTCCTCAGTCAACGTGCTCCTGGTGAACCTCATCCAGGGGAACCTGCTTCCCTCAGCTCTCATCTGGATCACCTCCAGACCTGCAGCAGCCAATCAGATTCCTCCATCGTGTGTGGCCAGGATGACAGAAGTACGAGGCTTCACTGACTCCCAGAAGGAGGAGTACTTCAGGAGGAGGTTCAGTGATGAAGATCTGTCCAAGAGGATCATCTCACACATCAAGGCCTCCAGGAGCCTCCACATCATGTGTCAGATCCCGGTTTTCTGCTGGATCAGTGCTACAGTTCTGGAGGACATGTTGACCACAGACCAGAGAGGAGAGCTGCCCATTCAACCCTGACGGACCTCTACTCACACTTCCTGATGGTCCAGACCAAGAGGAAGAAGCAGAAGTATGGAGGACACCAAAGAGCAGAGGAACTGACTGAGGCTGACCAAGAAGTCCTGCTGAAGCTGGGCCAGCTGGCCTTTGAACATCTGGAGAATGGAAACATCATGTTCTACCCAGAAGACCTGGAGCGATGTGGACTGGACGTCTCAGAGGTGTCAGTGTTCTCAGGAGTATGTACAGAGATCTTCAGGAGAGAGAGTGTGATCTTCCAGAAATCAGTCTACTGCTTTGTTCATCTGAGCATTCAGGAGTTTCTGGCTGCAGTTTACCTGTTCCACTGTTACACCAAGAAGAACAAAGAGGTGATCGAGTCTTTCCTAAAACACTCACAGAACGATGATCTTCTTCAATCTGTACATGATTTTCTCAGAATGGTCATGATGGAATCTCTCAGGAGTAAAAATGGCCACCTGGACCTGTTTGTCCGCTTCCTTCATGGGCTCTATCTGGAGTCCAATCAGAAAATCTTGGAAGGACTGTTGAAGCAGACAGTCAACCATCCAGGAACCATCCAGAAGGTCATCAACAACCTGAAGGAGATGAACAGTGATGGAATCTCTCCAGACAGAAGCATCAACATCTTCCACTGTCTGATGGAGATGAAGGATCATTCAGTCCATCAGCAGATCCAACAGTTCCTGAAGTCAGAGAAGAAATCAGAGGAGAAACTGTCAGAAATCCAGTGTTCTGCTCTGGCCTACCTGCTGCAGATGTCAGAGGAGGTTCTGGATGAGCTGAACCTGCA
>CAAE01007421.1:26466-61248 GCA_000180735.1 Tetraodon nigroviridis | reverse complement strand
TCAGTTGCAGGAATTATGACATTCTGTTGTTCTAACCTGACTGAGACCAGAGCTTGAAGCTTATAAAACCCACCACCAGGTCTTGTCTGTGTGTATCATTACATGTTATTTTACAGGGAATAATCCAAATATTCCAACTAAAACAGCAATAACTGTTTCTTACTCCTTTAAGGAATCTTAACGGAGGTCATTAGGGCCGTTGGACTTAACCCCCATAGTCTCGATGGCCCTTATTTATCAATCTAGCATAGAAGCGTTTGCAGATTCAAAAAACAAACCAAAAAGGGTGGTTATTTTTTATTAGGTAGATGCAAAATGCCTCTGTCAAAAAACAGATATTTATTAATTTATTTTATTCACTGATATTTGTTTACTTTTTTCCTGTGGAGAATATGTGTCTCCCTGTGCTAAATGACCAGTTTTGAAGTTTTTAATCATTATTTTTACTTTTTTTAAGATTTTGCTGTATCAGATCATACGTTCATGTCCAGTGCGTGAAAATGGCTGCGTGCAATTGTCTGCCATTGGTTGATAAATGAGGGCCCTATGCATCTCCTTGGTTCTCACCTTCCTTGTGCACTTGTGAAAAGTCACCTGTCGCGGTTCCGTTCCAAAGTTTGCAAGCTTCTTAATACAGTATATTCCAATGTTTCCGTCTACTTGCTTCGCCTATTTCATCAAATTGACGTGTGGATGTTGCAAACCAGGTATCCCACAAGCAGTTCACGTAACTTCCTGTTTATGATTATGTCAGATCCATATCCTAATTGTCTGGAAAACATTTGTGTTTCCCTCCCCAGTTTTAACTGTAAAACGTGACAATAATTTTTTTACACATTAACAGTATATCACATTAGTGTTATTGACAAGATTTTGCTGTGCTAGTGTCTCAAATGCAGTAAAAAATAGCAATCCTTATTGCACAGAGATGCTTGCTGCATTTATTGGATATTTGGATTATTGATGGCCCTCCGGGGGGAAGGGGAGCAGAGGCTGGTAGAGTTCTTGCCGCCATCCCAGTTCTTTGCAGTGTTTCCAACCTCTCCAGTGTGCATGAGGTCTTGTTACATGTGTATTGTATTTGCAATTAAACCAAATACCGATTCTTTTTTAATCTAGTCTGTCAGGTTTTGTTTGATCGTGAAAATCCCCGCCGAGGCCCATTAAAAAGAGGTTCCTGTCAAAGTAGCGCTTTCCGCTCATTACGGTGTTTTAATGCGATGGCGGGGCATTCTTTATCTTTCGCCTCTGACCTACTGAAGCGATAACTCACACCCATCGCGCAACCCCTCCCCGCTCCCCAAAGCCTCTCTGCGCTCCCTGAGGAAATCAGGTCGGACCTGCGGGCCGTTTTTTACATCCTGTGGAATCAAAGCGGCCTAGTGTAGTTAGTCACACCCCAGGTCTCGAGAATCAATCCTTATTGACCGCCCCGAGATTGACGAATGCCGGCTGCATATCAAGCGACACAAAAGGCCACTGGGTTGTGAGAGGAATGTCGGCCGGCTGTCCTCTTACCTGGGTGAGGACACTCTCTCTTTGGCTCTGTCTCTCTTTTTTCTCTTTGCTGTTTCCTGTCAAGAAATGAACAGATGGGGAACAACCTCTGGCTCCTGTAGCTCAAAATTGGAGATCAACTCGAGTGAAGGCGCCAGAACGGCAACCCGCTGCCTTAAAGCAATGAAACCTTACCGAGCTTTTCACCATTAATTCCTTTTGAAAAAATGTCAGGGAATAAATTAGCAATCATGCCCTATGAATTTAGAAAGTACTATTATTCTAACCTTGAGGAGGTGGGGGGAGTCCAGGAGCAACGGAGCTGAGCAAATTAACATTTTGGAGTCAACACTGCTTTGAACAACGGTGCATCTCTTCTTTAGAGAGCACTTTCTTCAGTTCTGAATAAAAAATGTCTCCATTTCACATGTGATATCTGGCGGTTAATGGTTACCGGGCTTGATTCGTGAGGTCCCCAAAGAACTCTGAGTGAGCAACAGTGTCGACTGACACCTTGACGCTGGCTAAGTGTTTAATGTGTGAGCAGTGTTAGTGGGAGCCATAAAAAGTGAACATAGAAGGGGTTTCTTAACGACCCCGGGGTTAGTGCTTCACTTTTTGAACAGTCTCTGAGGGTTATTTTAGTACATGGGTGTGTTCTTATCAAAAAGGGGTGTTTCGGGTGGCAACGAGGCATCAAATGCACTCAAGGAAATTCTGGGATGACAGCTGTTGTGTTAAAGACGATGCAATGAAACCAAAAGAGATATTCTGAACCCACAAAGGACTCAGGCGCTCACCCTGTGGTTGTTTCCATGCTTGGACCCTTCCAAGGATGCGAGTTTGCTCGACCTCAGCATGACTCAAATGTTCCCCCTTCAGTTTTTTGGAGGGGGAAAATAAAAGCAAAAGAAAAAAAAAAAATCATGGTGTTACACATAGCATGGAACAGAGGGTAGCTCCTCCTTCCCGCTTGCTCACCATGGCAACATTAACTTTGATATGCAGATCCCCTCTGCTATTTGTACAGAGCAGCTCCAAAGGGAATATTGACTTTTCGCAGAGATGACAACCCGTTGTTTTATTTGCAGAGCTAAACCCATACTTCTATTTCGTTTTTTGTTTTTACCATTTTATTGATTTAAAAAAGTGATGTCTTTTCTTTTTTTTCCAGACGTGGAGGGAAGTCTGCGTGCCGGGACCAGAGAAGAGGAAGTTAGCATAGTTGTTGTCCCACGATGCACAGCAGCACATCCTGTAAAATGGAGGCCTACACCAGTGTTCCCAGTGCCCCAGCCACCATTATGAATGTTCCAAGCTAGTTTTCGCCACCCGTTTTGCATCCGACTAGCTCACCCAGAGACTCTCCAAGTACTGACAATCCTGTGGAAAACCTCTGCGCACCATGGATCACCTGTGTCCGGATGAAGGCTCCAGCCGGACGCGGGACCTCATTGGCAAACTGTAGCCAGAAGGATCCCCTTCAACTTTTTTTTTTCCTTTTACTTTCTGTGATTTTCCTCTGGAGTTATTCTTTATCTGGACCAGGGATGGATGTAGCAGAAGCCGGCAAGCATGGCAAGAAAACGACCAGTCAAAAGCTTGAGGACCAGAAAAAGGTAGAACAAAATTTTCTCTTTTTTTTTTCTCTTTACTCCTTTGCCTTTAAGTCCAACAGGCGCTCTTGTGTGACTTTCTACTTACTCTTTTTTTTGCATGTCTTTTGGCAAAGGGTACGCTAAGCCAGTTAGCGGAAAGCTAACCCCTCTGAGTCTACATATTGTTGATCAGTTGTGAGGCCCCCCCACCCCTACACAGAGAGCAAAGCTTAAATAGATGAAAAATGTGCCTAGCCGAGACCGATGCTCAGTCTAAGCTAATGCGGTACCGCAACCTCATCAGGGTCGCATTTATAAATAGAGGTAATGATTGGATCGATGGGAAACAGGAGCTACCGGCGCTACTTCATCCACCAGTGCCTCAGCACAATCAGAGGCCAAATCAGACAAAATAAATACTCAGAGGCCCTCAATCAGTTGTGCTCTCGATCCCTCGCACAAACACACACACACACACACACACACACACACTCTCTCTCTCTCTTTCTCTCTCTCTACTCTACCCCTGACCTGATTCATCGAATGAAGTGGTTTTTGATAAGTGTAATTGTTGCCCAGGTGGAAGCCTGAGAGCTACATTCCACATCAGGACTGACTGTAGCACTATTACGCTCTCATAAAAATCATCATTTTACTTTTTTTTTTTTCTCTTCTTGAGTACTCTCATTTTGTTTTTTGTTGTTTTTGATTTACTTTCCAGTTACAGATGTGCTGGCTGCACGAGCTACCAGGCAACAACAGAAAAAGGAAGTTTTCCCATCCCAATCAATCTTGGATGTTTACGAATACCTAAAAATGAACAACATCTGTGTGCGCTCAAAAAAAAAAAAAAGAAAAAGAAAATTCACCCCCAATATTCTGCTTTTATTGCAGCTGAACCTCTGTGGATTTTATCTACGTCGGAACACAAAATCTAGACTTTATACCGGAGTGTTTTTTTTTATTGTTGCTACAGAATGGAGGCTGATTTTTCTTGAAAAGAATGCAAGCGAGCAAAGAGCACTATGAAATATTCATCTTGCGAGGGAATTGGTTTAGCTTGGTTTGATTACTGTCAGACTTTAAGAAAAAAAGGTTGCTGTGGGAACAAACAGACAAACACACAAGCACATGTTGATGTTGTTGTTGATTTCCCTTTTTTTTGGATTTATTTATGGAATGGGTTCTGTAACCGCCCTCGTCTCCTCCCCGCTGGTCCCAAAGTGACTAGCCCACGGTAAGCTAACCTAGGCTAACAGATCACAGTGTAGACAAGCTTTGTTCTGAGGCTGTATTTATAGTTCTAATTTTTTTTAAACGTAATTTAGCCAACCCACAGCTGACTAACTTAGCAGTCGAATTTCACCTCGCGCAGGCAATGTTAGCCTCTTCCTGAAATTACCCAGGGACGCATTTTTTTTTACATCATTTAGTACTCCTACACTTTTATATCTTCCTTTTCTGATTTTTTTTTCTTCTTTTTTTACCCACATGGATGCCGCTGCTCATTTTCACCTCCACTGCTGTGAATGATCAAACAGGGAGTGATTGCAACTGGACAGCTAATCCCATGGGAATATTTGCTGGTAGTGATTGGCGGTTAATGGTTCAGGGAGGGGAGAGGCGAGGGCTGTGTTGCTAAGGCGTCTCCAGGAAGCATTCGAACTGGTCAATCAAACAAGTCGGATTCCTGGGTTTAAATAAACCGAAGGAATTTCTTGTCGGCGGTTGTTGTAGTTGTACCAAGGCGTCGTTTCGATTGGTCAAAGCTAGCCCTGTGGGATCCCGTTTTGTAGCAGTTGAAGTTTGAGAAGATGTAACGCGTTCTATCATATCAGTAGGTGCAACATATGGTGAAGAAACCATGTGGTGCGATCCCGTACAGATGTGCCCCCTGCTGTGAAGAACCATAAACTAGCAAACAAAAAAAGATTAATTAGGTTGTTTCTCAGCAGGTTTCCCATATAGATCCCTCCATACTGATATATTTTGTGTTCTCAAGGAGTGCCTTTGGGGTTCTCCATCTGGATATTTAGAGTGGTTTCTTCATCTCTATCAGTATGGAAACATTTTTTTTTTTTTGCTCTCTGGTCTGGAGTCATATTGCTGCTCTGCTCCTGGTGCTTCCTTCAGGCGGCCACTGTCATGCAGGAGAATTCTGAGGAGGACCAACCTGGTATGCTGTTAGCTTCTGGTCAAGGAACTCTTGTTTTTTCTGTCCTGATTTCTAATTATGGACCTCAGTCTATTGATATGTTTGCTATGCTCCGGGTCATGAGGGCCCCATCAAAATTTTACTGCAGCTGTTGCTCCTAAAAGCCCATAATATCGATAAACACACAGACTCCTGGTAGCTGCTACAGCTTCAGAAAAAAAAGAACCCCTGCCCTGACACATGTGCAGCAAGAATGTGTGTGTTGTGTGACACAAACCACCATCTGAATTGTTAATACAATGGAGGTCTTTCGTACCTTAAAATATTGAATGAGTCAGGGCTATAAAACAGGTCAGAGTGGCTCACCCCAACATAACAAACATCACTGTAATCATTTTGCTGGTGTCTCTTTTGCGCCCCCATCTGCTGACCTGTGGAGTTGTCCCACAGCTAACCAAGGTGCCATTGACACCAGCCCACACAGTTAAAAAAAACAACCGAATCTTGTTGTGATACTCATTCATAACTGGGGTTTTAAGCAGGTAAAACCCAAGGGCGGGGCATGCGTGGGGACTGCTTTTTCTCCACTTAACATGTACGATTGTTCCTCGCCGGTTGTGCCTGATGATTTTATTTTAGCGCTGCGATGGGGGTGTGGTTCCTATAGACATGGGTGAATTTTACATGCATGCTACGCTACATGTTTTCATATATTATGCATGCTTCGTGTTGGAGGGTCTTCTGAAGCGCGCTCACCTCTGGGCTTGAAGGCACATGCATGCATCACTGCAACCCCCCCCCCACACTTCCTCAGATAACAGGGTTGTTGCGACAGCTGGGCAACAGTGCAGGGTGGTTGGTGGGGAGCAAAGGTGCTCACTCAACACCGATGCAGCATGGAAGCTAGAGTGTTACTCGACACTCGTGCATCCAGATATACAAATTACAGCCGTCAGGTGCAATGACTTGTTTTTTTTGTTGTTTGTTTATTTGTTTTTTCTCAAAGCCCATCCATTTGTGGTGGAACCCTGGACAACACCTATTTTCTTATCCTTCCGGGATGAATGAACCCCGTTCTTATTTTGTAAATTTGATGATGCTGAAAGTCTTTTAATTAATACCAGAATTACATCTGATGTGTTGCTTCCTCCTGGTACTGGTTCATTTCCTTTTGTTCCCGTATATGCGAAGAAATATGCATATTTCCGCCTCGTGCTCCGAGTAAAAGCAGTAAAAATCAGGCGTTTGATTGATCGATCGCAGACTGAACTGCTGCCAGCTGCCCCGACTAAAGGCATCCAGAAATTGCTTGACGTGATGAATATTGGCATGTAATGACTCTTTCTTTAGCTTTTTGGATTGAAATAAAAACACTTTTTCGTCTTAACAAAAAAGGGTTTCAGCATTTGTCGGATTTATCCCCATAAATTGGTGTGACTGATTTTCGGATACAAAAAGTTCTGTGAAAATGTGTTTTTCATGGTAACACGGGAGATTTAACTTTAGCCATTTGAACCCAGCTAGCTGACTGTAGCCAGTTTTGCCTTGTTTACAAAAGGAAGGTTGGTAGCTAATGTACCTAAGAGACAGCTACCGCATTGCATAAAAAAATAAATAAGAGGCGAGGGTGGCGATGTCCCGCGTCTCCAGGAAACTGACCTACAGACGGTGCCCGGCTAAGGGATTTACACCCGTCTGGTGCGGACGCTTCCTGCGGTCACGCCTTTTTTCTTGGAACCACTGGAAGAACGCTCAAGGTCATAACAAAGCCAGATCCGGTGTAAAACAGCATAATAAGTACTTCCTTAACACCAAAGAGACAGACAGCGCTTTTACAAAGCTGATGTTTTTGAGGGTGTTTTTCGCATTTGCTGACGGATGAATTTTAGCGTGTTGCCATCACATGTTGTCATGTTTTCCATCATGTATTTAGGTTCCTACAGGTACTTGACAGGGAGTCTTTTCTTATCCACTCACACACGCCGAACGATTTGAGTTAAAAGGAAATGTGTCAAAACGGTGCAGTGTGGCAAATATCAAAAAAAAAAAAAAAAGCTCCGAGGCAAAAAGACGAGGTGGTGATGTTCCACTCACATGGAGAGCGACTGAGTGGAGATTAGCGAGAGAGACAGAGGTGCCCTCCAGAGACGAAGGGAGTGAGAGGATTGAATTACATCAACTCAAGGAGACGACAAGGAGTGGGGGGTGGGGGGGTGTTGAGTGGAAAGCAAGAAAAAAAAACTGAGTCAGGAGGAAAAGAGTCTGGGCGCAGCGAGAGGCCTGAACTCTGCTACACCGCTGACAAGCTAATGAAGGCGCACTGTATACTGGGAGGAATGGTCGGGCCGGGCGTTTTGTCCTTTCAGAGCTTTGGCGGTTTGGAGGTGGTTCTGTAGATCCTCACGGCGTTTGATGGGGAGGAGGAGGGGCTTGTTGGGGGCTTTTGGCATTACCGACTCTAACTGATAATCCCCACTTTCTCGCGGAGGTCTGTTCCTGTCGAAACGCACCCAGAAAAGTCACCCAGAGGCAATCTAGAGCAATCCAGACCAAGGGGTTGGCCAAGCCCGTGCTACGAGATGGTGTGATCCAGAATAATCTAGAACTTTTTTTTTCTTCTTTTGTCCTACCGTAACAGGAATTTTGGCTCTCGTGGGACCAGGGTTAGCGTTAGTTAAGAGCAAAGCTCAACAGTTTTGCCTGCATTTGATTTCCTCTGCAAGAGTAACAGTTATTTCGTGTCAGGCGAGATCTGTGCTGCAGACAATTACAGCCTCGGAAACCAAACCTACATCATTCACGGATGAGCGCTAAGCAAAATGATATTTGCTTCCCACACTGATGGCGCTGTTATTTTTTCTTTTTGCTCATCTTTTTTTTTTCTTTTGTTTGTCTCGGGGAGTCTCTTCTACTAGTTTCACACAAATTTAATCAGACTGGCCTCATTGGAGAAGACAAACGGATGAGAAACAAAGGACAATATGCCTTAATATGAATACCGGACACTCCACAATTCCCCAATGCAGATCTGAGATAGCTTGGGTCGAGGTGGGCGACCTTCAGTAGAGCGCACGCCCTATCAAAGGTGAATTGGGCGACCTTTGATAGAGTGTACGCCCTATCAAACATGAATCAGGCAACCTTTGATAGAGTGTGCGTCCTATCAAAGGTGAATCGGGTGACCTTTGATAGGGTGCGCCCAATCATCCACAGCCTAACAACACGGTTGAGAATTGGTTAAATGGGAGCACAGTGATTCTGTTCTCTGACTAAAGCTGTTTTTGTTTGTTGTTGGGTTTTTTTTTCTCCATTTTGGTCCTAAACTGAGCACTCCCCGCCAACATGGCATGCCAGTTGGCTTCGGTCAAGCCCCCGGCTTTATCTCTGACACATCCAACATCTGGATGCATTTTGGAGATGTGAAAGCAATGAAAAAGAAAGAGAAAATAATCCCGGGCCTCTTTTTCGAGAGGAAACCACTGGTGCTTTATGCCAACAAGACAGGGAGACAGAGCGGTTTGAAAAAGTGATTGTGATGAAGTAGCATCGAAAGTTCAACCCAGTAGCTCTGCCTCTTTGTAGAGTAGAAACCAGAGAACATGTGGATAACAAAAAGCCCCGGGATAAGGTTTTAAAGGAAGACTGAAGATGGCATCAGAAGAACGGGCAGGGGTGGAATATGCCTGAAACGAATGTCTTCTGACATTTATTTCCCTGACAGTGTGCGAATTCTAAAAAAATGTGTTTCAAGACGCGGGGAAACAGAGGTGAAGAAGCTCCCATTACAGCTCCGAACAAATACTTTCCATGCGTGGCTTCTGGAAAAATGCTCTCGGAGACCGCTCCCTATGAAGGTGTGAAGGTGGACCACGTGAGCGCTAGCCATATCAGGGGGGCGCGCAGCAGCAGTGGGGGTATCCATGGAGAGCCGAGCCAGTTAGGGTAAACCCTAATCCCAATCCTACTTTTTAAGGTTTTTTTAATGTATTTTTTCATCAACCTTGACAATGATAATCTGATTTATCAGATTCAGAACAGAGTTTTAGGGTAACCCCCGCCCCCAAGCTTAAATACGATTACAAAAAACCTCCCCCGGCTGGTGACGAGGAGGCGTCTAAATTCCCACCATTTGCTGCCCCATTAGAGCTGCGTCAGCCGGGTAAACGGCTTGTGTCAGAGAATCGCTGCATTCTTCCGCTTGCTGGAGGAGCACCGGCGGAATAACCAATGAGCTCGACTAAAGGTCTGAAGAACCCCCGCATGTCGTCAGGATGTCAGGTGCACAAGGTTGGAGTGCAAAACTGCATTCTAGCGATACTTTAGCAGAGATCTTTTTTTTAAAAGTGGCTGTTGACTGCCATTGATTTTCTCTTAGCCTCTGAGCTCACCGCTTGCACACAAACAAGGCCGCTGTAACGTTTAATCCAGCACATTGTCCCTGCGACACCGGTCAAAGCTGGAGAACTCCAACACGGATTCTCCCCTTATCCTTTCTTCCATCTTGGACACTGACCCCCCTTCACAGCATGCCCTTCTGTGGTGGGAATGAGAGAGCTGTAGCTAGCTGGAAGAGTGATAACCCACCGTCAGAAGGTGTGTGCATTGGCAGACGCTAAGACAACAGACAAACAAACAAATGATAGAATCCTAACTCCGTGCCCCCAAGCCTGATCGCATACCCTAACCCCCAACGCCTACCCAAGACCCTTAACCTCTAATCCTAACCCCTTGCCCTAACATTTAAGGAAATAAGAAATGGTTTATTTAATCCTGGGTAAAACTGCGGTGTTTACTTAACTCAGGGGTCTCAAACTCGCGGCCCGGGGGCCAACTGCGGCCCTCGGAAGGATTTTTTGTGGCCCTTCACTTAATTTCAAAGAATAATGTTAGTGCGGCCTGCGGTGGATGTACGCACAATCCCACCCCCCTACCGCAGGTCACACTGACAGAAGAAGCTGCAATCGGTGCTCATGCAGATTCACAACAACAGATTATTAACGCAGCTTACATCCCAAAACTCAACTTTCAGCAGTTGTGAAGCAACGAGTGTAAGTGTAATACGAGTACACGTGCGCATACGGCGTCACCGAAGAACCAAAACAAACCACACATGGCGGTACACGTGTGCGCACTTCACTTTACCCCCCCCACAACCACAGTATCTCTCTTTTTTTGCGACCACTATTTATCGAATACTCAATGCGGCCCAGCCTCACTCAGACTTTATCTCATGTGGCCCCCGGGTCATTTGAGTTTGAGTCCCCTGACTTAACTGGTTCACAAAGCTAATTTCAAACAGATGTTTTTTTGTTTCCAAACACAGTCTTTGCAGCTTTCTGATTATGTGTTACCCTTTGCCTCATTCGTGGTTTAGCTCCAATTAAAGTCGCGCTCGCACAAGGTAGCACCGGGCAGGATGTCCAGAAAGAGATAAACTGGGCTGCGTTTGGTTTTCAGAATAACAAACAGTGTGTGAGGAAAGAGCACCGATCTGGATTTAGCTAATCTGTAATCTGTTTCTGGGGATTCTGTTTTTTTGTATGTTTGTTTGTTTCGAGGCAAATGCGGGCAAGGTAGGAGCGCATGGTCAAAAAAAAAAAAAAAAAATTATTCCTCAAAGTCCTGTATCTTTAAAAAAAACACCATTAGCTCTTTTTCTTTTCAATTGGACCAGAGCTCTTCAATTTATATTTCCTCGGTGCGTCCATTTATCTAGTCATCGGGAAATGGAACCGTTCCAAAGGGAACCTCCTCCTCCTCCCTTCCCCACCCCCACTCGCCACAGGGACCGACGGCGTGAAGATATATCGCTTTTCTCTCCTCTAATTCGTCTCCGTTTGCAATCAATTTTTACAGTGTGACGAAGAACAGACTAATGGCCCGGACGTCTCTGCCTCCCACCCATCGAGAGCAGAGCCAGATAAAGGGAGAAAAAAAGGAGAAGACAGAGAAGGGAGCTCCCGTATCGCCCTGGCCGATCGCTGCCGCAAGTGGGGTTGTTCGCCGTAGGAGTGGGAGGCGAGAGATAGAGTAGGGAAAGATTTTTAGCATTGGGAGGCCATCGGGACCTCCTTCGCGTCCCGTGTGGCCGTTCAGTGTAACTGCAACCGTAACGCTACCTTTAACGTTAATTCGTGTGAAACGAGTGACGTAGCATCGGTGGAAAACTCTTTTGCACCTAGCAGCTGCTAAAGGACAAAATTCTAAGTTTTAAATTCCCTTTTTTGTCTTCTTCTAGCTGCACCAAACTGTGAACAGCAACTTCTCTCATGTGATTTAGATGGACTCAAAATCAATTGTTGCTGCTGTATTAGCGCAAAGTTTTTTTTCCCACTGGAGAGCAAAAGAGTGATGAGCTCGTTCGTTTTGATGCTGTCGCCTCATGTTGCTGATATTGGATTGTTTATTTGAACCCTAAGCTTGGCTAACCGCTTACCCTGGCTAAAACCTAGCTCTAGCTCTAGCTATCCCCTAACCCCTACCCCTGGCTGATGCCAAAATCTGGCTAATGCCTTGGCTAACCCCTAACAGTGGTTAACATCTAGGCCTTGCTAAAACCTAGTCCTAGCTAACCACTAACCCTGGCTAACCCCGAACCTAAATTTTTTAATAGAATTTGGCTGCTCACATGATGCACTGAGGTGTCCTTTGATTGTTTAAATTCTGTTTCTTTTATGTATTTATCAAAAATACATAACAACACAGAATCTTACATGAAGTTACGATGCTATGTTTAATTATTTTATAGATAAAAAAAAAAAAGAAAGCGACCTCAAAGCGATGGTACGTGTTTGTTAGCATGCTACTCTAGGAAGCCTTGTGCGTTAGGGCAAATCTACACCTATGGTGTGTGTTTGTTCTTTAGCTGAGCATCTGAGGACCTGTCGCATGGCCTCACACCATCCCTCATCCCCCACCTCCTAGCAAGGGATACACCTCCTGCCAGGCCATTAACAACTGATAGATCACAGGTTGAGCATGAGACGGCCGGATGTCTACGCTAGTTGTATGAAAAGGTTAATGCCATGCCTTTGTTAAAATTCATGAGCGGAGAAGGAAGGTAATGGGGTTGAGGCTTGCGATTGCGGCCCTGTAGCGGGGATATCGTAGTGTCAGTGTTTGCTGGTCCTGTTACTGATTCGGGGTGTTGCGCATGAAACACAACACGAATGCAAATCATCCGGTTGGATAGCGAACAGACGGAAGTGGCTTCAAAGAGGGGCTGACAGGTAAAACACAAGGACACCAATGTTAGGTGAAAATGTCGCGTTTAGCGCAGCCGTCTGCTTGTTAGCCTTCTGATTCCACCAGTTAGACCAGCTCCGCGACAGGCTAACCCTGCTAGCATGGTGGTTTGGAGCGGGTTTGAAGTTTTCCAAGAGGACTCCTGCCCTCCCTCAATTATGTTGTCGCACGCTAACTGCTAATAAAACTATTGCTTGACCTCAGGATTGAGTTCAGGGTTGAGTTCCAAACACCTTTGGGAGACATTTTTCCTTTTTTTCCCATTTTTCTTTCCTCCCCTCATGCGCTGAATGAAAGATAGCTCTGACGGGACTGTCAGCCACCCTGCTAGCGCCACACTGTGACCCCAACCAGTCTTTTTTTCCTCTCATTAAAGTGTCACACTCTCATCTTTTTGTCGTAATTACATTACCTTTAATGTTCAAATCTAGACAGGAGGTCAACAAGGAATAAAAGGAACCTTAGCCACATGCTAGGACTTTCACATCCTCATCCAACTGGTTGCCTGTGATAGATTTTTGCTCTTTAGTATCATTAAAAAAAATCTTTTTTCCTTTTTTTAAAGTTATTTTCTAAAGCTTTTACCGCGTTGTTTTTACCTAAAAAACTGTTCTTCCAGCGCCAGTTAGCTTTTTCTGCTCTGCTTTTCTCACTATGTTAAACTGCCTTCAGGTATGAGGAGGGCAAACTCCTGCCTCTCATCTGAGAAAAAGTTAATGTCCCTGGCCGAGGCGAAATGCATTGTGGGATACCTAGTTGTCCTGAGCCCCCCAGGCTCTGAAGCCTACCTGGTACCTCGGAGCAGGCACACCCTCATGAAAACTAGAGCGTACTTGACAACTTGTGAACTTAGTTCTGGTGGCGGTCAGGGTGAATCACAGGAGGGGGAAAACCGGCCATGCTGGGACATCTTTTCCATCACCTCCCACCTCTTTTCCCACTCAGCTGTGGGGTGAGGGGCAGATACTAGTTGTGAAATTGCTCTCTTCTGTTGTCTCCACTCCGTTTTTACACCTACGTCTGCTAGCAGAATTAAACAGGAAAAGGGGATTGTTTCAAAACCAGACCCTTCCCGACTTACGGAGCACGCCAGAGCCCCCATCTTCTACCTAATTCTAGTTTGGCGTTAGTTGTTGCTTTACCAACATTAAAATAATACATCTCTGCATTTATTATACAAATTAAAAAAGCGATCTCACGAAGGAGCCGTTTGTTGCTGTTCCGTTGTGAATAACACGACGAGGTCAATGTGAATCAATGAACCCCAGGCTCCGCAGGGGGCCCATCTGTCACCAGCGGCAGGTGACTTCTTTTCGGCAGATTGGCAGCGCCAGCCGGCCCAACAACGGTGCCAAGCGTCACGTGGCGCGGTGGGCTGTCGATTGCCCTCTCCGGAGGCGGGGTTTTTTAAATTTATTTAGCTTTTTTCCCCAGGAAATCGGAAGTAAACAGGTTATAGCCGTCCCAAAATTCTCGCACGAGTTAGCTTTAGCCACGTATGCTCTGGGGCCACGATCCAAAAGGCGTGTCCCAGTGTGTTCTTTCGCTGTTTCCTGTCTTTCCTCTAATACCCTGACTTTCCTACATGACTTCTTTATCTCTCTCACCAATTTTTATCTTGTTTTTCCTGGATTTGGAAATGCTCCTTCCTTCTGTCCCCGCCACCATCCAGAAACAGCCGAACCAGCTCGCGACAGGGCGTTCTCCCGCAGATGGGTGGTTCATACAGGCGCCTTGTTTTTGGTACTGAGGCCATTAAAAGTCTCGTTATTATCATGAGTCACGGCTTCATTACAGGAGCTCAGGTCCCAGGTTTAATTAATGAGATCTGCCCGATTCCAGACCTGCCTAATTAACGGCGCACTTTGCAATCCTACCTCGTGGAGCTGGTTTTATTGTTTACAGCAACGGCAAAGACTGGCGTCATTACTGCTCCTGACTCGGGGTCATTAAGATCACGAGAGCTTGTTGGTGGGGACAATTTAGCAAAACACTGCTTCTCGGACAGACGGCTGATCCATCCCAGTGCACAAAGATTGTTTAAACGTTCCAAGGTTCTCAATTCCTGCTAAAGTAGAGGTGGCCCATCCCTCCGCCCCAGTCCCAAACCAGACATTGTTGTTTTTAAAATACCGTGTTTGTCTTAAAGCCGTCACTCGGTATTTTAAAACCTTGGAAGTAACTCAATTAGGGGAACAGGTACCCTCCTCTTCTTTTTTCCTTCTCTTTTTTTCAGATCTTTAGTTTTTTATTGCGCTAGAAATGGAACTATCGACAGTGAAATGGAACTAGCAACCCCCAGCAGTCGGGACAAGCTCTGAACCTGTGGTTTTGGCACTAACTGCCGATGAGCGACTCTATCATGATCAGATCGTGGTTTGCCAAATGTTTACTAGAAATGTCCAGGTGCCATTGATACATTTTGGGGCAGGGGGCCGGGGGGGGTGAGAACTCTACTCCAGGCAAAAGCCGCGGTTCTGCAATTCTGTGACCTCTGAGGTTCACCGCTGCTCACAGATCCCATCCAGGACCTCCAGGAACCGATCACTTGCACGCTGGCATCCTGCATCCCCGCTGATTATCCCCATTAAAGGTATAATAACAGAGTTCACTGTCATTCCCAGGTTGTCAAACGTGACGTTGCCGGTTGCCGAAGACCCGATACTTTGGGGTTTTAAAGCTCAGGCCAGCTCCCAACCCACAAGGATATGATATGGAAATAAGACCCGACGTCCTCAAAAATCAGGAGTGTTATGGCTCTATAGCTGAAATTCTGCTCCCTTGTTCGTACTCAGATCCGATCCTTGTGAGTGGGCCTTCATTTTTCCGTCGTCCATCATGGAGGACTGCTAAAGAAGCATGTGACTTTTTCCATGGAATTCTTAACTACCCATGGAACTCTCCTCGGTGTCCTCACTTCTTGCTTTCCCCACATTGCTTCTTCCCTCTCTGGCCTCAGGCTTTCTTGATGAAACAGAAAGTCCGTGGAGGCTCCCTACGCACCAGGGAAGGACAAAAAGAAGTGTGTCGACTGCGCTGCCATGGCCGAGCATCTGCTAAATGGCTGTAATATGAATGTAAAATGATGTTAATCTCCTGTTTAGTGGAGAGACGCGGCAGCTCCGCCCAACCTTTGGCACCACAGCTCATTTGCAGCTCAACTAACTATCATCTCCCAAGGTTAGATCTATGATTAGTGCTGCCTCCTCCTTTCTAGAATGGGGGTCGCTCTCTTCCTGTTGCCTCTCTTGCACCTCTACATCACAGACAGAACACTGTCATCTATTGGCGGGTAGAGCTATTACACCCCTGGGGTTAGTGGAAGATTTATAACAAGCTTTGTTCTTGTTTACTGTTTATTACTAAAAAAAAAAGCCAAAATAAAACTAATTTTCTATGTTTTCTATGAAATCATTCAAAATTTAAACTTTAAATAATAAAATGTCATATTGTAGTAAGCACCATGCCCTGAATATTTTGTTTTTTCCTCTCTTCAGGCTTGTTTACAAACATCTATTCTAACTTGGCTAGCCAGATATTTATAGCTTTTTCTTCTATGAGACGCCTCCCCTGAAATCTTATACTTAAAAACTTTATCCTGCAGCCACTCTCTGACTTATGACAATGGCCAATTTACAATATGGGAACCTAGACATTTAGCATCATTTCACAGCGCTAGGTGACGGGTTTTAAGCGTCTTTTGCTATGCCTGTGTCTTCCTGCAGAGAGAACTGTTCAACCAAGCAACATCGTTGAGGGCAGCAAAGGACATTTAATTTACTTTGTTTACACTTTGCATATCAAATATACCCTCTTTATTGTATCCCCAACATCTTAAAAAATAGATAAAGCATAAAAACAAGCTTGAAAAACAGGAAAGACAACAACCTGACCCCTCTAAAGTCCTCAGGAACCTTTGCAACTGTTCTTTCCTTGGTTCTCTTGAGCAAATACCTGCCCTTTTCTCTTCAACCACCGGCTGTTCGGGTTGTTTCACCAGTGGTCGGGGCAATTATGGCCAAGGGAAAACAGGCGAAAGCTATAATTCAGATACGGCCGCTTCCATAAAGGTTGGGCTTGCCGTCGGTCAGCGGTTTTCTTGGCCTGGTCGCTGGTGGTTTCTGTCTTTCGCCATCTCCTCCTCTTTTATTTCTTCTGATCTTGTGGTCTCCACATCTCCTCAGCTAGGCGCTAACCTCCAAAAGACATGCGAGAGTGCCTTTGTTTTCCCGTTTGAAGCCGTTATCCTCAGAGATCCGTCTCGGGTTCCCGTAAATCGAGGAAGACCTTGGCCGTCTGGCCCGAAACACGCTAGCGCCTGAAACGGAGGCCCCGGATGTCTGTTTTTCCTGCATAATTGCAGCCTTTTTAGCGTCTGAGGCCTGGTAAAAAGCGTGGAACTCCTTCATTACACGAGCTAAGCGTGTCATTAACAGGCAGGTGCTGCAGCCGTCGGTGGGCAACACTTTTACTAGCGTTTGGGAGAAAAACAAAGATAATTTATGGCATCTTTTACAAGTTGTTTGTTTCTTTCTTTTGGCCTGAGGGTGCCAGCAAGTGCCACTGCCGTCAGGGCGTGCCAAGGCCGCTGCCTGCGTTTTTTTTCTCACGCATGTGTGTGTCTGTGTGTGTGTTTTAGGTCTGTAACGGTACATATGCGGTCAGCTGGTGCCACCAGAAATGCTGATGTTTATCGTCCTAGGTGTTCAAATCCAACACGCTCTGGCGTTCGGCTCCATTTAAACGGAACAAGATAACGCATGCTTTACCCCCCGAGCGCCGGGGCAGATATGGCCACGGACAAATGGAGAGGTAAAAGTGATGATCCCCTCAGGATGGTGTTTGCTTTCCATCCATCATCCTTTCACCAGGGGTGTGGGGGTCATCAGTATTCGCCACAAAGCTTGAGTTAGTTAATTGGATTTGAGGCGAGACCAGTGATGGTTCCTGACCAATTTCTCAGGGGGGCTAACTCTTGCAAAGATGACCCATTCAACAGTTATAATATTAATATTATACTATTAATAATAAAAGTCTTTTATAGCTTTTTTTTCTCCACGCTATTCCTACAATTAAACGGTAATTCCTTCAGGAATTAGCCCGCACCCTCAGAGTCATTAGAAATGAATCTTAGGGTTGAATTTTGGTCAATTTGGAGTTTGCATCTTAGGTTGGGGGCGGACCCCCAGGAGCATGTGGGGGTGGGGCGATAGGGTCATCCCCCAGATTGTTTTTGCTATTAGCAGTGCAAGATAGAAAAAAACAGGGCTGGGGGGGATTTTATAGTGTAATCTAGATAATCCCGAAATTCTAAGCGGCAGAAATCTTCATCCTTTGGCCAGCAGAATAACAGAAACAGGGTTTGAAATTGATCGGCAACAACAACCATAAAAAACCTTTAAGAGGTGGTTGAAGAAAATAAAGAAGCTAAAGACAGCGCAAAAAAAAGGGAGACTTTAGGGTCACAGGTTTCTGCTCCACATATCTGCAATTATCTCCCCTTTAGGCTTTGGTATGGGGCTTTAATTCTTCCTCCAGGCTCCAGTCTTCACCTGCCCCGAAGTCCATTTCCCGGAATGTTCTTCTCCATTGAGCAAATATTCTCTCTCTGCACCTTTAAATCCACAGGCGTGGAAAAAAAGAGCCAAGCCTGGGATGGCCAGCAGCATTTTTATCTCTTTTTTTTTTTAGCACCGGCAAAGCCAAAATATGAAGTCGACTTGTCACATGTGGTGCAAGGTATTTGATTTTTTGTTTGGACCACACAAACACCCGACCATTACTGCTTTATATACTCCAGCACTTTTTGGGGCACCAGCTGCGGGTCAAAAACACTCTTGTGGCACCAGACAGCAGAAATGGCTGAGCTGTTCGTGCGGACGTCGGCCTGCGCAGAACCAGCCACGGTTGGCCCGAATCCACAGGGAAAGTTCCTTTCGAAGAGAAATGATTGAAGACAAAAGACTAGTTTGTGCAGATTAAAGACTAGTTTAACTCACAGGGTCAGGTGGATTATTGTAACGCCCATCCCTTCAACTGACCTCATCTTTTGCGGCCACAAGGGGGCGGTCTAGAGCGGGGAGGTGGGCTCTTTGGACGTCCCGCTGACTCAGATCAGTGTTGTTTGACAGATGTTCTGGAGATTGCAGTCCCAGTTGTCTTTCTTTTTTTTTTTTTATTAAAAAAAGGGCTCCAGCTGCAGATGTTAGAGTACACACACACACACACACACACACACACACACACATACAAAGGAGCAGATCTTCTGGCAGGTTTCTATTAGACCCCCGTGCTGAATCCAAAACATTTGAAAACTCTTTAGCTAGTTGCAGCTGAGCGAGCAGAAAGGTTTGTGATCAAATGATCAAAATGTGTCCATCGCTGATTTATGTTCCGAGGGTTTTTTTGGGTTTGTTTTTTTTTTTTTGTCCAAGTGATGCGATGGTTAAAAATTTAGGTCAAGATCTAAATTGGCTGCAGCCTTCTTCCATTCGATGCACCCGCCACAGGACTCGTGGCTGCATTTCGGGAGCCGCATTCCACAACGAATTCGATTAGAGACGTCGAAGGGAAAAGGAACGCTGTCACGTTGTGAAATTTCAAGCATTTGTTCCCATGATGAACTCAAAATCGTCGATTTCGACGCATTTATCATTTGTGGTGCAACCTTGGGGGGTGGCGTGCCAAAGCTGTGCCAGTTGTATCAGCGGAGAAACTAAATCGCTTTGGTTGCGCTAATCTTTTCCCCATCTGAGTACAAGGCCTGGAAATTAAAGACAGCAGCCATGATGTTTAGCATCATTAGCAGCAATCAAGAGAATTATGAGCTTGAGGGACCCAGTATGTTTTTAACTCTCAGAGAGGACAAGAGAGACTTTGATACCTTGATTTTTTTTTTATAATAGATCAAAGTTATATAGGAGTATTTAGAGTAGATGCAAGACGGGCAGATGAAGTTTGAGGCCTTCTTTGAAAACAGTAGAAAACAAATAAAATAATTTGTGTTCATCCAATTTGTATTTAATTTCTAGCTGTAATGCCACTAAAAAAAAAGAATTGTGCTCCAAATCTCAAACATCTGTTTGATGTGCTATAGCTTCAAAAAAGACCTTAAAAATGACCTTTTCCATCCAAAGTGAGTTGTTGTGTACTGCTGGTCAACATGTACAAGTTGAGGTCAAAAGACTGAATGACCAATAAATAATGTCCACATGTCTGCATATGTCCGGGTTTTTTACGTGCTGTAGAACAGCAGGTTCAACTCTCAAGCACTGTTAAGTAGCAGCTGCTGCTAGCTTGTTTGGGCCATTAGCAGTGTTGCTACAGCAACCGATTCACACCAGTTTGTTTTTGGGGGTATTGGCTAGCATCCCAAGACCAGCAACAGTATACAATTTAAGTTATCATGTTTTTTTTTTTTAAAGGGTTCATGAATTTGCAAGAACTACTGACTACAATAAAGTTGAGGCTTTTATGATGCTCCTCACAGTCGTCAACAGTCAGTCTATTTAATATCACATGGTGTTGCTTATTTTCACGAGGTGTTAATTTCCCCATAAACCTGCCCTTTCACGCTAACCTACATCCCGTCCGTGCCTGTTCTGATCCCTTTGACCCTTTAACGGGACCATCTGAGTCTCTGCGCCATTGCTGCCTGTACAGACATTTTAGCCGATTGCCGATGCGATCAATAACATTTACAGGGGTAAAAGTGAAATGACTGGGGACCATTCTGTTGACTCATCCATTACAAACGTACATTTCTTTTGAATACGCGGTTAGAGCTGCTCCTAAGACGATAAGGTTGGGACAAAAGTACTTCCCCCCCCCCACCATTGATTCATTTTTCCCCTATCAGGGTTTTCCCTTGACTCTCACAGTCCCAAAGAGTCTGCTCAGTGTTTCTTTGACATTTTCACAGCCCTTCATTAGGAAACAGACGAACTACATCCAAAACAGCCGATTAGCAAAGCAGCTATGACATCTACTCAAAAAAAAAAAAAAAATCGCCTTGTTGCACATTACTCTGACGAGTTAGGTTGGTTTTTTTTTCTTCTGCGGAAATAGACTGTTGACAACCAACTGAAGCTACGGTCAGACTGGTTTTACACGAAGGGCTGATCGGTAATTGAACTCATTGTTCCGGAAGGCATTTTTAACCGTTGGGAAAATTACAGGATATGGTCTGTAATGAAAGTGGACGTTCCACAGAACAAAACCCAAAGGAGAAAGCCAAAAAGCCACATGGCAGGGCCTGAGGGCCTGGTGGGGAAAAGCGACTGAGTCAGGTGAAAAGCAGCGCAACGACACCATCAGCCGCGTCTAAATTTAAAACCTAGCTTTTTATACTTGGTTTGCGGCGTGAGATTAGGTACGATGAAATGCCATCAAACCCCTTTGCGGTAGCGACAGATAATTCAACCAGCTCTGTGCAAGCCAGGTCAGATGAAATGCTAGCATCCTGCTCCACCAGTGGATTTCTTTTCCCTTTCTGGACAATTTCTCAATAGTGTCGTATTGATTTTCAGTGCTGTTGTGTAACGCAAACCACCAAAATCTGTGTTTTTATTGCCGAAATATCTGGCTCAAACAGAGCAATTTTAGGTCACACACAATGCTAACGCTGCCGATAAAAACAAACCAGATAAAAACAAACAAACAAACAAACAAACTAAGAAACAAAAAGAGGCAGATTGATTACAATTCTGGACAGCTTAGAGCAAACTTGGCAGTCTGCAAATTTTGTATGGGAACTGTACTCGGCCAAGAACACACATTAAGAAACAGCCTACTAATGATTGTTTGTTCTTTTAAAACTGTTCATGAACAGCTTAAACTCATTATGGGTGGTAATTTTTAGGGAAACTCGCAGAGAATGGGGCGTTATCCTGGTATTACTGAAATATTAGGCACCTACTGATACCTGTAACTCCTCCTAACATTATCCACATGACCCACATGGTCTTACTGGTCCACCCGTAACTAAACTGAATAGCACAGTCGTCCAACGTCCTCGGTAAGGTCAGAAAACAACCACTTGGCGTTTGGGAACGTATAATTGAGATGGGATGGCCCACACCGCTGGTGACAGTGGGCTTGAAATAAACAGCCTGTTATCCCATCTGAGGCAGGGATGAGGGATGGAGCTCAGCTCTTCACGGTGAGGGATTGGATTTTTTGTGCCGCCGGGGCCCCGTGTTGCCGCTAACGTAGCGTGAGGTTCGCTGCGGTGGCGTGCCGGGGACTTAGCTCCGTTTCCCAGCTCTCGGCCTCTCCTGCTGCCACTGCCAAAACCAAAGCCTTTCATGTCCTGCCCCCGTCTTAATTTGAGGAGCTGTTTGGGTGGTGGTAGTTTTCCCAGAGAGGCTGTGGGCTTCTTTAAACTGCCAAACCAAATTTTTGTTTTTATTTTGGGGGGAGGGTTAATTATTGAAGCTTAACTTTAATATGACGTTGTAAATTCTGCGGTTTGCACATAATCGCTAAAACCTGCTATTATAACATGCTCAACTAATGTAATTAAACTAATTCAGAGATAAATGTTAAGTGTGTGATAGTTGGGCCCTAATGATCTATCTATTCCTATGAAAGATTTTTTTTTCCCCTCCTTGACTGGCTAGCCCGACTCTTCCAAGCCCCATCTTAAGTGACCCTAATTAGCAAAACAGCATTTTTTTTTAACTTTTTTTGCATTCTGCTCTTAGATGATTGAATTCTAAAGCTACTTTGCTTTTTAAACCTCTGGTGAAAAGCACATTTTTTTACTTTGCTGATAATTCTAATTCATGTTATAGATTGGAAGGTCGAATTCTGATTGTGAATTCTGTCAATAAAAGCTTACATTTATATAAATTCAATGTAAATGCTTAAATAACCAAAGTGCTAGCTAGGCCAAGCAAACTACTCCCTGTGGGTTTTTGTTCGTTTGTTTGTTTTTCTGAGACTGGTTTTTTTGTTATTATCTGACTTCTTTGTGTCAGGTTGTGATATAATTAGTGTTATTGTTATGTATTGCTTAGATCTAAGAATCTGTTTAAAAAAAAGGAGTTTTAGGGTCTGGTCCTTATTACTGCTTTTCACTCAAAACTCAAAAAAACACATCTAAATAACCAGCCAGCGAAGAGATGACCACCGACAGTGAATATTGTCTCTGTGATACCTTTCTGGGCGTCAGCGCCGGAGGATTTCTCTTGCACAGAACTCGGCGCTAATAGTTGAGCTAGTTGGCGGCAGTAAAACCTGGTGTCCGGGTAATGGCTCTGGGCCCTCAGCAGAGAAGTTATGATACCAATTAACTGACTGGAAACTGATTTTTTAAAAATATAAATCACAATCCCCCACACAGAAAACACAAACCACATTTGAGCTAGTTCGCCTACGTTTCCTCGTCTGTGTCTGCTCTCTCATCATATGATCTCCATGACTACCACTGCTTGGTCTTATTGGCCTCTTCTGATTCAAGTAACCAACATCAGGGCTCTTATGTGATGCAATTTTCTGTCAATCCTCTCAAAATGTCGAGACTCTCTATTAGCTTGGCGCGGTTCCGCCCTTTCCAGAGCCGTAGATATTGGAGATATAATAACAGTGCACGCTCGGTTTCCTCCGCTGAATGAATTCTAAGTTCTGCAATTCCATTCCTCGACCCCACTGAGCAATGCCCCCTCCCCCCCTTCCGTTTGCCTCTGAACTGTCAACTTTCCATCCCGGCGAGTTTCTAAACAGCTGGCGGAATTTCTTTTTTTTTTTTTTTACTCACATTATTGTGATTTTTTTTTTCTTCCTCCTTTTACTTTTGTGTCCCAGCAGCAAGTGAGGTATTTTATGGTTCCTATAAAAGATTGGAGTTTGCTTTTGGAGGCCGCCGCGCTTGCTCTTTGGCCAAAGCCGCAGCAGATGTGCTGCTTTTGTTTTTCATTAGCAAACTTGCAGCCCTTCGCCTCCTCCCTGAGGACGGCGCGGGAGCAAAAAAACTCAACCCCCCCCCACAACTCCCCTGCCACTAATAATGTCAACGATGAGGCCTTTCTTTTGCACGTCAGTGGGGAAAGGAAGAAACGAGTTACTTCCGCGGGAGCAAACCTTGCGATGACTTCACACGAGTCCGTTTGTGCGCTCGCGTCAAAAAAAAAACAACAAAAAAAACAACAATACACACGTGCTGACTCAGGCTAATTGTTGCCTGCCGCAAGCAGCAATTTCTACCATGTGTGGCTCGCAGTTTGAACTCTTGGGTAATCGGAGCACTTGTTTGTCCCGCAAAAAGCCACTTGAGCCAAGTCAAAAAAGTCCATTCGCGTTCGCAGATGTGCGCTTTACCTTTAGGGAAATAATCAACGTGCGTAGGATATTGAATGAAGGACCACACATGCTTGCATCGAAAATCGGGGGGGGGGGACTATAGGGCTTCTGTTAGCGAAGAGTTTTCGGAGTAGCAGTGACGTTGGTGGCCAAAGCCGGTACTGCAATCACAATTAAAATACAGTGGCTCATAATATTCCTCCACCAGGGTTGCCAGTTAGATTGCAGGAGCCAGGAAAATCATCTACTACTAGGAGCTACTATGGCGAGTGACGAGTCAGACACAAGTTTATTATCTGTTGAATATCTGAATGATGTCTGTAAAATTTGCTTAGTCAAACTTAGCTAAATCGTATCTGTCCAGGAGGAAATTAGGCAGAAATTGGCATCGGTCTTTAAATTCTTCTCTGCTTTCAGCTGTCTGTATCTTTCAGACGCATCTGCTATTCAGACTGACGTTTGCCTTCTGACTTCGTCACAATATATTTGGGAATCATAATGAGGTCTTTTTAGAGTCAGAGTCAATGATATTGTGAGATGGGAATGAGGGGGGCTGGGGGGTGAGACGAGCACTCACGTTGCATAAAGAGCTTGTATTTACACGCCATTTTATTTTTGGCACCGACTTCTCAGTCTTACTCAAGGGGGGAAAAGCAGGGATAAATTATTCAGGCAGCATGAGGAGTCATTACCAAAAATCTATTCTAGGAACGTGTGATGCTCAGCAACCACTTTAGGAGATGAAAAGAATCACTGTTTTTTTTTCCCCTCCCCTACTCTTACAATTTCTGTGTATTCAGGAAATGTGGACATAGGAATTCAAGCAGCTTTTCTCATGCGCTGCTGCTGCTGCTGCTGCAGTCGGGATGTGCGCAACCGGTGTCGACCAAAGGGCGATGCCATTATTTGACCCCACAGCTTTGGGAGCGTTTTGCTTTGGAAATGTTTCTCTGTTTTTCCCCAAAACAAACAAACAAACAAAAAAAGCCTGTTTCTATGGCACTTCAAAAATGCCCCAAGTCCCATCTGGCCCCCTGATCCAGAGGATGAGAGGGGCCACGCTGCACCGCACAAAAACCAGCAGCCGGAAAAGACCTTCTTAAGGTCAAAGTCAATGCATTTTTATTTTTTTTTTAAAGTTCTGTTGGGAGCTTCTGATTTGCCTGATAACAGACTTGTCTCTGCTACTACAACAGGTGCTAAAAGTGCTACAACAGGTGCTAAAAACACAGATCAATGACAAATAAAGCGAATTTTCCATTTGAAACGCTCCAGACCGACTGGTGAAAGGCGTTCCTCTGCCTCTGGAAAACGCTTTTCAAATGCCCTTCCGTAACTTCTGAAGATCTTCATGTATCCACAGCTCCATTCACCCGCTCCTTCCGCCGGGGCACCCCAGCACGGAGCGTAGACTGAAGACACTAGCGAGCTGCGGGAGCGAAGGAAATTCCGAAAGCTTGGCCTTCACATTTACACACACACACAGGCATCGCCCCGCCCTTTATCTTCCATATTCCATCTTGTTGTATCTTACCCAAAAAAATGTAGATACCTTTAAATGTTTGCCATGAAAGGCTGTGGTTGCCAAGGTGAACTATCCGTTGGCAGCTCCTGTGAAAGGATGGGGGCGAGGGGCAAGATTCTAGGTTACAGTTGTCTGAGTAAGAGGTTGGGCAAAAAGCATGCTAAATTTCTTTTAAAATCAGTGTGAAATCACACCCTCTAGCATGACTTGGTGCAATCCATTCTTCTCTGTTTCATCAAAACGACGTCAAGGGCTCTTTCGTGCACTGCAGCGAAAGTTGCTCAGTGTTTGACCCTGGAGGTGGTCAAGGTGCCGCACGCACGGCAAAGGGATTAAGGGATGAAGGTAACCCGAGGTTGTATTTACGCCAGAATGGCAGACAGCAGCAGAGAAAGACGCTTGGCTTCCACATATGGCCACGTCTCTCCCGGTCGGTTTTTCTAGCTCTCCTTTTCTGGGTTTTTGTCTGGAGAGCGTCTCCTGGCCAGGAAATAATACCACCCGGGTACGTGTAAAGACCAGTGCGGTGGGGGATTATTGGGTTTCAACGCAGACAGTCCTGATATCTGTTACTGTGCGTGACTTTACCGATTGGTGTTTCAAAAAACAGGAACTCACGGCTTTGGATGGGAATATGGATTTGATGCAGATGAAAATCATTCCTGATTGTCACGGACGCTTAGGTAGAAATCCCGCATTCAGCCCTAAAACGACTGGCAGTAAAAGTCTGGGTGTTTCTGTGTGTGTATCAGTCCCCTCCATCTGTTTATCAGGTCATCCTATCATGGATGGATGTACCGGCCGATGGAGATGGAGTCATTCCATCCCGCCCAGTCTGTGGCAGCCGTGGGACATGGTGGGGGGTGATGGTGAGTGCGCGCTTGAGGCTGGAGTAACAGTGACGTTGCTGGAGAGCCGGTAGGGGGAAAGTGCCAGATGGTAACAGAGTGGATTGTATGTCAGTAGGGTAAGAGTAGGGGTTGGGAAGGGTTGGTGGATTGTGTGTGCGTGTGTACACTTGTAGGATTAGTGTGCATGCATGCTTGTGTTTTCTGTGCATACTTGCCTGTTAGATTTTTGTCCCGTCTCACCGACCTCATACATGTAGACACCGGGTACATCCATCTTGGTTTGGCTCAAGATTCTTCTCTTCGGATGTATATATATATATATATATATATATTTTGGACCACACTGGGCTCGACTTCTTCGCCGCCATGAAGTGGCTGGCGTCCGTAAGGGCCGCACTGTCCGGCAGCGGCAGCCGCAGCACCCCGGCGACCCCCGCCGCCAGCCCCCGCCCACCCTCGAAGGCAGATCTCCACGCCAAGCAGGTGAGCCGCAGACAGGACCACTTTAGGACACCCGAGGATGACGGATGATGTGCTTACTTTCCCCATTTTCCCACTTAATTTAGTATAAACACCAGACTCTCCTTTCTCTCGTGCGTCGTTTCCAGAGGGCTCCCCAGCGAGTCCCCTTCAACTAGATTTTTATGCCTTTTGTAAAAACAGCTTCAAATCCTTTCCCAGAATTGCCTGAATTCTTTATTTTCGCGATCGGTTTAATTATACTTGGAAGTAAAGCTTAAGAAAAATTAGCGGCGTGATGTACATGGAGACGGCTGCAATCTGCACAAAATCAGTGTCCGGGAATGCGCACGAGGAGGCATGGGGGAGATTGGGTTTATTATGCTTGGATCTCCTACTTCCCCCTGGTGTGGTTTTTTTTTTTTTTTTTTTTTTTTTTGCGCGAGTCTGATTCAGCACTTCGCGGCACACTGTTGTGTGGAAACAACTATCTCCTTTTTTCGGAACTACATCTTCCATCATGCCCCAAAAAAAATAAAAACAACAGTCGGCTACACAATCTCCAGATCTGCAATAAATTTGCACTAGCCGAGCCGAAAGGAAAGCAGGAGTGTGTGTGTTTGTGTGTTTTTTTTTTTTTTTGTGTGTGTGTAAAATTGCAGTAGTCCTATTAATCCCCAGCTCTGACCTCACGCTGCACTGATCCCGCTATCCTACATCGCTGCCGCGAGCCCCCCAGTGCTTCGCTCTGCTTTGATGCTTTGATTTGATTAGAAGACAAGATAAAAACAAATCAGTTTCAAGAGTGGCGCTCCGGCGATGGTTCGATGAGTCCTGGCCAGAAGTCATCACGGTGTCACAAGCGGCACCCTAAGCGTTTTGTCGCTGGTGTGTGTGCACATGGCCCCACACACTTCCACGCTTCCTTTGCATTCGCTGTCACATCCAACAGGGGCAGTTTTTTTTAAAGTTTAGAGTTGGTCAGGCTTAAATACTTTGTTAATTTTTAATAATTTTTAGTTTTGGGTAGTGACACGAGCAACACTGCCCCCCATGGTTGCCGGTGGTACTGCTTCATCCAGCCAGTATTTGTAAGCATGGAAACACACAGAAACGTGCTGAAATAAATGCAGAAATACAGACAAATGGACTGAATTTGAGATTGCACAGCTTTGCGTTCCATCCCTTTCCAGGCTAATAGCAGCTAAGCATGGTAGAGTGATATGAAATACTAATGCTAACAACAGCCCCAATTGTGCAACAGTTTCTCAGCGTCTGATTTTTGGCTTTTCGCGATTGACCGCAGGTAGAAACCGGTGAATCAAGCAGAGGGGATCGGCGAGGTTATCATTAATACCAGCCATTTTGACAGGATTGTGCCCTTCAGCGCCAGAAGAAAATCATTCCCACTTTGTTAACCGTTGTTAATCTTTCTCTGCACTGCTGCAGCACATTCTATCAGTTGTAAAAAAAATAAATAAATAATTAAATAACAGAACACAATATTTCAGTCCCTGATCTAATTTCTCTCCCAGGCCAGAGCTTTTCAATTTCTGTCACTTCATCTTTCACTCTCAAGCAGAAGCGATTCAATGCCGATTCTTCCTCTCCTGTCACATAAACACAACATTAGAAACATTTATTTACTTCCATGACCCGACATGACTGTCTTGCTATCAGCTGTAAATAAATCAGCATCATTCGTGTTTGTCAGTGACTTGCATCACCAGCTCTTTATCTTCTTTATTACTATCGCTCGTTTCTCCTCTTTTTTTTTAATCAGCCTCTCTTTCACCACCACGTTGTGTTGAGGTCTCTCAAGGCCTCCTGTCCCGCTTATCAGTCTGACTTCCTCTGCTCTAATCAGCTCTACTGGTGTAAACGCTCCACACTTTGAACACACACACACACACACACACACACACACGAACATTCCTTGTAATATTTGACTAGCATGAAGTCATTTCAGTTGACACACACATCCCTGTAGTCTCTGTAATCTTTGTCAGAACTTTCATAGACATTACACATCACCCAAGCTCGCGAGCTTTGTACAAGTCCCATTGTTTATGACAGATGACGCTACAACACGCTGACACCAAACACCCTAACCTCAAACCTTATAATCCAAATTTACTCCATGTGCCTTAAAAAAAAGCCTAAACTAGGGTCAGCTGGCCCATAGAGGGCAATAGTGCATTGCCCTCCCTAAGCCACAAAGACAAAAGAAAGAAAAGAAGCGTTTTTTTGCCATTCATAGTCCTAATAATATTGTCCCACCTGCAACGATGCCTATTTGGCAGCCCGAATGTCAATTTCAGACTAGCTTCCAGTGACTGAATGCTCATTCCGTCCTTAAAGCGGAGGGTAGGTGTCTTCATAGAACCGCCACGTATTTGCGATAACTCTGTTTCTCTTGGTGCTTGAACTTGTTTTCATTTTGCTTGCTAGTGCTTTTATCCGCATCCCTCGATAACTGGAGCGCCGTTATTCAAAGGTCAGGAGAGACGGTTGCTCCCCGCCTCATGGACTCTATCCAAGAAGAGGAAAACATTACAGAAAAGGGGCTGAAATGGGAGAAAGTGTGGAGTAATGAGATATTTTTTGGGGGGGGTGGGAAAGAAGGTTCTCAGTGGTATGGTAAAAGAAAACTAGGATTCACAAAAGGGTGCATGTGTGCTGTATCGCTCATCCCCGTTTTGCCTGTGTGTACGAGTGAAGAAGATAGACATTTCTGCTGTTCCTTCCATCCTCTTTTCTCTGAATCATATCGCTTTTTTCCATATTCTCCTCCTGTGCTTGCTTTAAAAAAAAAACCTCTTCCCTACCTTGAAAACTCTTCTACCTTTTTTCTCGCTCTCATTTTTGCGCCTGTGAGGAGTTGAAAGGGTTCAAGTGAGATGCCCCCCCCCCCTCCCAACCGACTGCCTGGCTGCTGCGAAAAGTACTGATAATTTACTGTGGTTGCGCTTGTTCACCTAAGCTCTAAAAGTTCTGGTTTTGTTCGGAAATCTTTGCGTGACGTCACAGTGCTGGGCTCAACTATTCTCGAGCATTTTATTGAGCTTCTCTCCCCACCAGGAAACAGCCAACTGAGTCATTCTGACGTGTCTTTTCAAACGCCATCGCATTCATAAGGGCAACATAGAAGCTAGCATAGGAACTCTCTTGTTCTCAGATTTACGGCTTCTCTTCCAACGACCGAACAATATTCAAGTGCGGCTCAAATGAAGAAGAAAGGAAGTTTCACAGACCAAGAAGTTGAGCATCGGTTGCTTTCACTGGCAGGTTAGGTCGCCTTGTCTGTCATCGTTAGAAAAGCTTCCCACGTTTTCGTGCTATTCTGGGTGTTGCGTTCCCACCACTGGCTGGAGACAATTAAAGTCCTCTGACCTGGGAGTGAATGTCGATTGTACTCATCACCAGCAACAACAAATACAAAAAAGCCACCTATTAGCGGCTAATATAAGCTATTCGTTTTTTTGGCAGGTGGAAATTGCTTATAGGCGCATCATTTTTTTGTTTTTGGGTTTTTTTTTTGCATTATTCCTTTCCGTTTTTTGAAGTAACTGTGTGTTGAAGCAAAGTTGAATTATAAATAAGATATTCTTTTACTGCCGTGTTTTTTTGTGAGTAGGTCCTTGTGCACTGGCTGGTGGAAATGAAGAAAAAACACCAAAAATAGTCCTCGCATTACATAAAACCATCATTTTCCTATAATTTAGCAGCATCTAATTACTCGGCTTAAAAGATGCCTGTCAGGCGATGCCCGAAAATGTTAAAATGTACATTTTCAGAAGAGCCGAGGCCAAAGAACCATCATTCAATGCTGGACTGAAATGCAAAGCCGTCAGTCACACGCTGGTATTCAAGCAGACTGGACATTATTTGAGCTGGCACATGGGCTCAGAGCAGCGTCCCAGCAGAACCATAATCACAATCATATACAAGTCAGCCAAACTGGTCATTATAAGACACTCAGTGTTGGACAGAGCCAAGGAGGAAGAAAACTCCACATGAAGCTCTGTCGGCGGCTTGAGGGGATTTGCTCAGAGGCGCGAGTGAAGCGTCTGTCATTTCAAAGCATCTACGTCCATGGTCCTGCTGATGCCGGGGTCTGTTTGGAGACAGATACTTGTGGTAGGTTTTTATTTATTTATTTTTTTTTTGCAGACAGCTTCTAAAAATTCAAAAACGAAATGAAACATTAAACTTCTAAAGAGTTAGTGGAACACCCTCTCCTAAAATACAATAAAATAAAAGCTCCGGGATTCATGGATGGCTAAAGTTATGAGAAGTAAAACTTCTCAAACTTCTCAAAGTTTCACTGGTCCAAATGTGAGAGGCTAATATAGAAAGTTCCGGTTTGAGTCAAGCACATTGTAGGTTTTTCTTCTATTGGAAGACTTTCCGAAGTGAAGCGAGTGCCCCCTTTTTCTTGATTACCTCTCTTTGAGTATCTAGAACCCCTTCTAGAACATTCTTCTAGAGTCAAACGACCCAGACTGATGCGTGACATGCACGCCCCCCCCCCCCCCCCCCCGGATGCCTAGAATAATGAGTTTCACGCCCGAATAATTTTTGAATTTAAAATTGTCCCTTTACGTCCAAGGTGAGATAACAGAAAGAGCGCCCTTTTCCACGCTGTTGTACAAAGGTCATGCTAGTCATCTCACTAAGAGACAACACAGTTTCCCTGCGTGTGATAGGAATTTAAATGAAGAGAGGGGAAGAGGAGAGCGGGCGCCGAAGCAAAGTGACTAATTTGCTTTTGGCTCATTATCGTAGATCCTCACCTCCTCCCAGTTTAGAAGGAAGCTGCGCCACCAGTGAAGCAGAATATGGCCAATAATCACAGTCAGATGTGATTTAGAATAAATGATATTATATAATGTCATTTCTTTCTTTCTTTTTTTTAATTTCCCCAATGCCTTTTGGAGTAATGTTGGCTGGTCCATGAGCGTTCGCCGGAGACTAATCTGTTTACCCAGCTCGATCCTTCTGCTTCAGACGCCCCCTTCTGAGGCTATTCAGTCCATCATAAATACAATTTACTCTTGTTTTGCCCGTAGAACATGAGACAAGGGCAAATACTCCAAATGAATTTCACTGTAATGGCATCAAGTCACGTGCACATCTAGTCATTCTTTTTGCTTTTTTAAAATTCTTTTTCTTCTCTTTCATGCTTAGATGTCACAACTGATAGCCGGATTGCATTTTCTGGTTATTTCGAGGGAAAATCTGGCTTTGGTTAACAAGGGGGGGGGCGAAGCCTGCATCCTGTATCTATGATATCATTGGTTCTGTGGTGCAACCAAAAGTGCGGACATACCCAAAGCTCCCTGTGGGCTCCTCTTGAAGCCTGGAAGACTGAGAACTCCCAACACGAGAGTTTATTCTCACATTATACAGCCAAACTGCATAATTAATTACTACCCAGTATAAACAAGTTATAACTATTACTCACACATTGAATTGATAAGCGGCTGTCACAGTGTTTGGAACAGATAGTTTGCAGGGTTCCAATTATTAGGCTTGAATCCATGTCCAATTTGAGCGGTTTGGTTTGGAGCGTGGTAATGATGTCAGACCCAGCCACCTCAGGTAAACGGGCGGCCAAAAGAGACAAAAGGTCGCACCGGGCGATGGAAAACAAACCCCCAATCCCAAACGCACTCCGCGACCTCGTCCGCATTGACCGCAGTCATTAGCCCGTTTGCCAGTCAAAGATGCCTGTTACCATAATGACTAGGTGTGTTCTGAAACCCTTTTTTTTGGTTTTGTTTTGTTTTGTTGTTGTTTTCAAATATCCAGGTTGCCGTGCCGCTCTGAAGCCAATAGCATTCACTCTTTCTGTCTGCAAACTCCACATGCTGCCCCCTTCATTCGTTTATTGGACTCGGTTATTGCTCCCCCCAGTTTTTACAGTGAAGATCTGACCTGGTCAAAAATAAATAAATGAATAAATAAAGGAAGGGAAAGAAACATGCATTCCACAGTAGAATATCAAAGCTCTCCATTAGGCATGACTTATGTTCCCTAATTGGCTCCTCTAAGTCAATTTTCATTGCTGCTGGTGGTTGTGGTGATGGTAGGCTGGCGGGTGGGGGGGATTGTTTGTTTCCTGTCCCACTGCACAAACCACAAAAAGGCTAATGCCCCAATCTCACAAACTGCAGGAATTGTTTTCCTGGCTTGGCCTTTCAGCAGCAAAACACACCTTTTTTTATATCCTGTTTTCTCGTCCTCATCGTTTTGAAGGCATTTGCACGGTTTGGTTGTTGGGAGAGATCTTTGCTGATTTCCATAAGGAGATATAAGTGCACAAGGGCGATGGGAGAAAAGCTTCTTGGGTTCGGGGAAATATTTGAACATGCAAAAAATTTCTCTTCTTTGTGCTGGCGGTAGCTAACGCTAATGCAGATAGATGCCTGCTGGTGGTATCTGCGACTCTGCTAATAAAACAGATCCTACCCCACCGGTGGCAGGAGAACCCAGCTCCTGCTCCCTAGATGGTTGGATCTGGCTCGGGTTTTCTCTTTTCTTTCCTAATATTCCCCTTTTTCTGGTCTGAAATACACTCTCGAAAAAGACAGGAAAAGATCACGTACAACCGCACCAAAATAGACACCGACACACAAAAATCTCTCTCACGCGGCCAAACTGGATTTTCTGGGCAGATCATCAGTCGCTCACAGCGACCAATGACTCAGCTTCCAGGATGTTGAAATTTTTAATTCCACAGTGGAAAAAAAAAAATAGGGGGAAAAAAAAAGTAATGTTAGTTCCGATATCTTTTACAAGCATTCATCCTGAGTTTCAGATGCTCCTGAACTCCTGTCGTCTTGAATATTCAACAAATTGTTGATGCATTTAGCAAAAGCAGCATGTTAGCTTCTTCGGAGCAGCAGCAGCAGCAAGTGAACAATGCAATGCTGCGGTTTTTCACCACTGTCAGTGTGGAATTTATAGGCGTTAAAATTCCTTTTTGTGTTGTTTTTTTTTTTCCAAACGGCTGCTGCTGTGAATGTAAAGCTAACAGCTGCTGGCAATATTAGCTATCTTTACAACCTTTTTCCTGTTTTAAAACAGAAAACCCCGCTGTGGATCTGTTTTTATCTCTTCTTTATGCCTCAGAACTGTAAGCGTACTTAACAGTGGCAGTTTTCCACTACTATAAAACTTAAAGTGCGGCCTTTGGTTTTGTTCGCCCTGTTACGCCTTGCCGTACTCTTTGAAATGGCCATAAGGTGAAGTTCCAACTAGGTGGAGTGTGTCTTTGGCAGAAGTCAGCAACATCTCTGTAACACCAGCTCACGGTCTTGGAGAGTCATTCTAGCTGCCCCGCTCCAAAAAAAAGAAAAGAAAAGACGCTCCACAGGCTCTCTAAACTGACAGTCCAAACATAGTGTTAAGAGGCTTTGGAGCGGGGGTGGGGGCATAGATCTGAGTCCCTCTAGCCTTTTATAGCCTGCCTCCCACGCGCCAGTGCCCACCCACGGACGATTGAGTGTCAGAAGCGGGAAGCTCACATGCTACGTCCTGTCAGGGCTACTGAGTGAGATTAACTTCCCAGCACGGAAGGTTTGGAGCTTGGCAGCCAGGGCACAGAGAAGACCTTAGCTGGACAATACGCACCTGGCAGCGAGGGCATTTTTTTTATTCCCGACTAGCAAGCTGGCATGCTGTTAGCCGGGCTACTCGCATAGAGGATTTACAGGCAAAGAGCTAACAGTTCTCAGGGTGTTAGCATTGTGGTTATGGACTGGCTGGAATGGCAACATTTCTGCCAGTCCCAACACATCAAAATGAAAATACAAAGGCTTTGATCGCAAGCGTAACCATTCAACGCGGCAGATCCGCACACAGCGAGTTAGACTGTCTCTGCGCAGACAGAAACCCAGCGAAGAGAATATACTCGACTTTTTTGGTGTAACTGCAGCACACGTGCTCCTCACTTGTTTGATTTACTTGCCTTGCAGGACCAAAATAAAAGTCGGGTTACTCCAGGGTGTGATTTTGAGATCGATTTAGGTCTTCAACCACAGCACTTGTATTTTAACTGACTTTCTTTGCCTGCGTCTGTGTGACTATAAAGTGTAATTTGAGTTCCTGATAAGGGTTTTTGCAAATGAGTGTGGGAAATGTAGT
>CAAE01007421.1:0-21539 GCA_000180735.1 Tetraodon nigroviridis | reverse complement strand
CGTTAATGGAACATGCCTGCGTTTGCCGAGCGGCCGTGCGAGCTCGCCAAGGTGGTACGTTCTCGTATCTCCGCTGTGAATGTGCCAGAACGAGTGTGTTTGTTTGATTTTCCATGTTGTCTGACGTGCGGTTGACTGATAGCATTCAGATCGCTGAAAGGACCAGGTGTGACGATCTAACCAGCCTCCCTGCAGCTCCTGCCTGTGTGTGTGTGTTTGTGTGTGTGTGTGTGCGTTTGGGTGGCGGGGTGTGTGTGTGTTATGCCAGAACGGTGAAGGGTGTTGACCCCTCTTATCAGCAGCACCCTGTTATGTTTATTTTCACAGAGAACCCACAACCGCAGCGCTGACTTCATGTGACGTAGCGGTATCTTTCATGTAAAACACACACACACACCTAATGTCTTTGTTACTTTCGTAGCCAGGATACATTACCCGGCCCCTTAACCGCTCTAACTAGCCGCTAACCCTAACCCTAACCATCTCAAATAACCCCTAACCTTAACTTAAATCCAGTTCTGATTAAAACCTAACCCTTAAACCTGAGGGGGGCCTTTAAAGTTTTGTCATTATTAATTTACATAATTGTGATTATTCTGATGTCGGTAGCTAAGTGCAGGCCGAGTGCTAACCAAGACCAATGCTAACCGTCCTGTAGTGCATAGAAGGAGAGCTTTCGTCAGGGCAGATAAAGAACACAATGCTCTTATTTAGCCGCTGCTGGTGGTTATGTGAAAGCGTTCCGACCAGCCACCTTCGCCTCCCGCCTCTCATCAGCTGGAATGTGCTCATTCTGCAGCTCTAGCACAAGAAATCTTTGATGCGGTGGTTCGCGCAATACTCACAGGGGGAGTTAAATATATTTTCGCGCCAAAATAAAGCATCGAACAGCAGGAAGTCCTCAGATGTTGTGAAATAGCTCTTGTCTCTGCCACGACCCGAGAGCTGCTTTGGTCTGGGGTTCTCTGCATCTGCAAGCCTCTTTAAAAAAAACCCAACCTAACCCTAACCCAGAAACAAAAAAAAGACCTCTGGAAGGGAAAACCACAAGCTGAGGAGACTGTGAATACTGCTCTTTATGAGTTTAACCACAGAAAACTTTTCACCTTTTCGCGTGAGCTTCGGTCGCTGAACGAGCAGCTAGCATTAGCTCAAAGCCCTGCAATGGCATACAGACTCAAAACCACCCTTGTGGAATATGATCAATACCATCGAAGTACAGTTCCAACTCAACCTGCCAAGTACACCTCCACATTTCTGGGGCGTGTACTTGCCTTCACCCCTTTTTTCGGGTACGGCTCAGACTTCCGTGAGGCTAGCTAGCCCACAATTCAATTTGGCAACAGCAGCAAAGGTGAAAAGTGTGCACAGACATACTCACTTTTTTCTTTCGGTTTTATTTTTACTGATCTATTTCCCCGATTCTAATGGGGTGACATTTGACCAATTGCTTTGCACCATGATTCCAGCATATTTTGAAATACCGCTCAAAGATAAATAAACTTGAGCGAATCAACGCCTAGCGTGAATATTCAATCCTCTTTTATCAATGTTTCCCTCAAGCTAACATCCAACATATCAGTCCCGGCCGTCTCTCTGCACATTCCGAGTATAACAGACGAGTATACACCCTTCCGGAATACCTCCGGAAGGGTGCAGAGCTGCCCGACTTGATTTCTGCTGATGGACTTGAACCCCGAAGTCCACTTTTCCGATGTTGACTTTGGAGGATTTCAGCGCCGTTAAATGAGTATTACTTTTTACCTGCAGGAGGCAGTGATTTGCAGTGTAAGATGACTATCTTAAGAGAGAAGAAGGTGAGAAGGTGTCAGACGATTTCTCAGTTTCGCTTGTTAGCTTATTCCAGCTAAGCCCCCTCCCCCTCTAGGGATGCAACCTCATCAGAGGTGGATTTCCTAACAATTCCAGACAGCGCTGGGAAGTTGGTCGTCTGCCAGTGCGCTTTTCGTTCAGCGGTCAAAGTCCATTTGTTAACCCTTTATTCACTCGGAATCCTGCAGCTGCAGGTTAGGTCACGGTTGCCCCTGTAGCGATCATTCCATTCTGCACCAACGCAGGCCGGCACCCCCACCCCAACAAAGCAGAATTTAATCAGAATGAAGGACTTATTAATAAAATGACCATTTCACAACAGTCGCATTGATGCCAGCTTAACCAGACCTGAACCCAGCTGGAAAAGGATGGGTTTTGGCAACGGCTCACGGGCCAGAGGTTGGAGCTTTTTTTCAGGCGTCCTGATCTTTCGGTTATGAGCACACGTGTAAAAGGAATGGGGGAGCATCCGATTTTGGTTTTTCCTTCCATCTCTACTTAGTTTATCTGACCTTTTTGAATACTGTAATAATAAACAAAAAAAAAAAAAAGAAAGAAAAGGTTCCGGTTTGCCCTGATGCAGCACTCATTCACTTTGATTTCAACACATCTTTCTAAACTGAACCAGATGCAGACTTTCCATATGAACCCCCCCCCCACACTGACACGAGGAGACCTATAGAGAAGAAGAAAAACATGTCGTATTATGTCTGCCTAATGCAATCCAAATGCACTTGGGCTCATCTGGTTCTCACCAAGCCGCAGGTATCCTGATGGAACCCAGACAGTTCCTGGTGCTGAGATCTGTACCATCCATAGAACCAATTCCTCCAATGTTTGAGCCTTTTGTGTTTCTACCCATCATATCAGATGTGATGTAAAAGCAAATTTGTCCATGACTTCTAAAACGTGGGGATTTTTTGCAATCTTTTTCTGGTTTATCTGCTTTATTTTGTTTCTTTTAGATTGTAAAGACTAGAAATGATTCTTAAGTGACGCTATGATTTGAGAGAATTGTTTTAATCTCTATAGTTCGTGCTATTAATTTTTATAGGTTGGGTTCAAACATAATCAATAATTACTTAAATGGATTGAACCTAATGGGTTTAAGCTTTTAGCTAGCATCCAGAGCTGTAACACATCTTATTATAATAAAAAAAATGGCCTCAAATGGTCAGTCTTCATTTAAAAAAAGCAGGAAGATCTAAGTAGCTTCGAAGTCCAGACACAAACTTTCACAGAACGTGTTAGCGGCACGTGATGGCCGTGCTGCCGCGGCAACCAGAGCTAATCCTCGGCATGACCGGCGTGAGACATCAAAGCAGCGGTGCTGACCCAGAAGCTGGGCGCGTAAGGCGAGCCTGATCTGGACAGAAGCCACCTCCTCATTACTTCTCAGAAACTTTTTTGCACGGGCGCTTGTCCCCCTTGATATCTGTCTGTCTGTCTGTCCGTCTGTCTGTCAACCTCGAAGGTTCTCTGTCCACTCATACCCACCCACAAGGTGACAGTCACATTTGTATCCCCCAAATGGTCCATAAGATACATGCACGTTACGCTCGCGCGCCCCTCCATGTGCTCAGTCTGGCCTTAGTAATCACAGTTTTCCAGAGTGGCAGTTCTACCTTCCAGAGGAGGTCACGCCCCCCCCCTTCTCCTTGAATAGTCTCTTTTTTTTTTGGCCAACTTTGGTCTAAACTTGACAGTGAACGAGTGAGAGAGGGAGCGAGGGAGAGACACACAGAGAGAGAGAGAGAGAGAGAGAGAGAGGAAAGGAGGAGTGTGGCTTGTGGGAGGGGAAGGAGGTGGGAGTGAATGTGAGGAAGGAGAAGCATTCTCAGTTTCTCTGAGTCCTGCGTGCTGTAGGCTACAGAATGAGCACAGTTGTTTCCCTCTCGCGCTGAGAGGCAACTCTTTTTAGTCTTTTTCTTTTCTTTTCTTTTAGTTTTTTTTCCCCCTTCCTCCCCTATTCTGTACCTCAGCAGGAGTTCCTGCACTTGTCTTTTCCTCTCGGTACTTTTTTTTTTCCACACTCCTCTGTTATATCATTGTTATTACATACTTTTTACTTTTTTTTTGCCTGGGAAGTACCATGCCGGTGGTTGGCGTAGCCTCTAAGCTAAGGCAACCCTCCGCTGTGGGCACCAAGCCAGTGCATACCGCTCTCCCCATCCCCAACGCGGTCAGGGCAGCCACCTCGCAGGGCTTCATGGCCCAGCAGCGGGAGCTCAGGGCGAGCGAGGGCGATCCGGGGCTGTCTTGCCAGCTGTCAATCAAATCTGAGTTCCAGCATGAGAGGAGGCTTGATGGGAGGTCCGGAGCCAGGACAGAGGAGAGCAGGATCTGCAAGGTTAGTAGGGGGAAGACGCCGGCCTGTTTCCGCAGGTGTGAGCTCTTGGGTACCGGCAGGTGTCTGTCAAACACATCCGCTGGGAATCGTGAGTGCTACCGGGGAATGATGCTGCGACTTGCTTATCCTCATTCAGAGGAAAGTAGATGAGTCAGCCTCCGCTGTCGGCGTATTACCTCATGCCCAGGCCGTCTGTAATTGAAGGCTACGTGGTGTCAGTGGTTCAGCTGTGTACTGTGAGGTTCTGAGACCAAACGTTCCCTTCTTTTTAGAACCGAGGGTAAGCTTTTAAACACGTTAGCAGCACCGCCTTCTCATTCCCACAGAAATGTCTCAGATGGCTAATCAGACCCAGTGGGAATAAAGCTAAGCGGTTCTCTATCCTCATCTTTGGCTTTCTAATTTCCTTTTCCTGTAGAGGTTGCTCCTACCGAGAGTTTGAAACTCCCCGACAAACAGTCCGAGCGCTGCCTCGGCTCGGTCTGGCCCAGCCCGGCCCGCACTCACACTCTGGTCTTGCACGTAACCTCCAGAGACTGTTGGCGGGAGACATCGAATTGCGAGTCTGCGCTCTCCTGTGCTCTTAATCCTGGCAGCGTGAGTCCAAAAAACACCTGCAGGGTGTCGCATTATTGACCTCCCGATGAACCGGCCGGCCTCGGGTCAGCATGCCCGTGCAGCTGGGTTTGAAAAACTTGAGCTTTTTCTTTTTTAGAGCAGTTGAAAGTGTCTTTTGCATTTCTTTTGCAGTGGTGGTTCCACCCGATTGTCGTTTGTCTCGCCTGCTCTGACCTGTCCATACCTGCGTGGGTATAGAATTGACGGTATTGAAGCTGGTGGGGGGTGTGAGTTGTGAGTATTGTGTTGTCCCGTGGGAGCCTTTGGGCTGGGGGGGAGGTAAACAAAAAGGAGAGAAGGTGGAGAAAGTGCCTTCATTGCTCCTTCGCCTTTGCTAACACTTCTTGGCAAGGGCTATTTGTGCATGTGTGCATGTGCACGCTTGTTTGTGCACATGCAGCCCCCCCCAACCATATATATAATAGTACTGGCGTGTGTTGACTTGTCTCTCTGGGGTCAAACTAACTCGCTGTAACGAACAGAAACCTAAAAGCCGCCCTGTGAAGAGCTCCAGTTGAAAAAGGTTTAGAGTTTCCCCTTAAGCTGCATCCCGGACTTCCAGGAAGTTGTCCTTATTGGGGAGTCATCCGGCCCTGACCCTGGAAGCCCTTTCAAAAACCGGTCAGATCTTTATTCCTGGCTGTGTTTGAGTGCGTTTCCTGATAGCTAATCCCTTGCAAAAGAAAAAAAACAAACAAAAAACAAGTGCGCACAGGTTTTTCTCAGAGGTGTGGGTATACAGGAGCAGCGCCACTTGTCATCCACCCCACCCCCACCCCCCACCTCGATCGGAGTGCTAGGGTGGCCTTCAGAGAATGAGTTGGGGTTTTTTTTTACCGACTGATTCAACCAAGCGATGGTATTTAAGAGAAACAGACAGATTGTATTGGCGCCGCTGGGAACCCATCTCCTTGGAGTCAGACCGGTTTTTTTGGGTGGCTGATTGTGTAAACAAGCCAGGTGGTTTGTTGCCGCTATCTGTGCGAGAGCTTAGCTGTCAATGAAATGTCATCCTGGAATGCTGCTCCTCAGGAAGAGTGTTGTTTTTCTTTTTTCAAACGTGTCACAGTCGATCTTTCTCCTTTGTGTCTGTGTGTGTGTGTTTTGATTTGTTTTTGGGCGCGAACGCCAGACGGGTTTCAACGCAGGAGTGAATCCGCTTCTGGGAATATCTCCGGAGGTTCCGGTGACTCTGAGAGTGAGTCAGCAGAAGATAAATGCATCCATGCCTCCTCGTGGCTCCGTCCTCGGACTCTCCGTTTTCTCTCGTCCTCCACTCTTGTCGCGCCTGACTACTGCAGTTCGTTTCGTTCCAATCCCAGATCCTTAAAAACCGGCAACAGTCCCCCCTAACGCCCTGTTAAAGCCGCGACCCGGGACCGTTTGACAGTGATATATGTTGTTTGTAATAACAATATCAGAGCGACGGCTCATCTCAGAGGGGAAAATGCGCGCCGCGGGCCAAGTGTACATGGAGTCCTCTTACCGTGGCAGCAGACCAGAGCGCAGCGTGCAGACAATCGTCTACAGAAGTCCGACAGCGGAATCTTTAAGTGGTCTAGATGCGGTTCTGTAGCCAAGAACCCCAGCGCAGTTCATCCTATTACCACGATCCTCTCCGGTGCGCTGCGGTATTCAGCGTTTTGGGAAAGTTTGTACGCTATTGTTTAAAGTTCAGTTCACAGATTTTAAAAGGAACTAGTTCAGTTTATAGGTCAGAATTCAAACATTATGAACTAAGTTCACAGTTCCAAAAATGAACCAGTTGAGTTCTTTTTTAAGTTGCTGTGAGCTATTTCTTTTTTATTATTGCCATTGTTCCACAGACAGCAACTATTTTACCAGTTTTATCACTTAAACAGTGAGTCTGACTTTAGGGATTCACTCAATTTAAAATTGCTTATGGATTCCTCTTTATTATTGTTTAAAAGTGTCTAAGTTGTTTCTCGATAACATTTTTTAGAAAGCAAACAGGCGCAGTTATTAGGATTGGGCCTAACTGTTTTTTTAATATTGTTTTCTATTGAGTTTCTTATGGAGTTTTGCTCCACGCCGGCGCTGTTGCCTCTTCTACGCGCTCTGTCTTGATGCGACGCTGGCGCCTCGTGTTGCCAGATTAGCTGTTTTTCCGCTATTAAAGCCAGTTTATGGTGTTTTAGAAGGACCAGTTCATGAACTATTGCTCAATGAACAGATTCAGGCACAACACTAGGTATTCGCTTCTGGTTTTGCTGTTTGGTTCTATGATTGCTCCTTAATTTTGTGGCCTAATCTCAGGTACATGGTGGATGGTGTGTTCCCAGTACCACCAGTGCTGCTAGCCAACACACCAAAGCAGCGGCGCATCTGATTGCTTCCTCTCTTTAACGCCTCCTCTGCCAGAAAACCAGAAGTTCCGTCCTGACAGAGATGGAGAAAACCCAGAGAGCGAGAAGGAGGGCATGAGCGGTAGCATGTGGAAAGAGAGTATTCACACTCCTTCCAGCCAGCGGGCGCAGAAAGTGCCGCGAAGAGCCCCGGGCTGTTCCTGAGGCTCTTCCCGGTCATCCGGGAATGCAGGAAAGATACGGAACCTTCAGCGGACAGAATGGGAAGGATTTCTAATTTACTGCATGTTTATCTTGTTCAGATCAGCTCTCTATATCTGCTCCTTACGGCCTAATTAAGCAGCGTTCACAGGTCAAAGGTTAACAGAGGGTGGCCTGATCCACGCTAAGTCGTGCGCCATTCAGTCACATTGTCAGCTTTTCATCTACAGAATTCTTTTACAATTTCAAGATTACCCAATGACCCCCCCCCCCCACACACACACACACACACAGTACTTCAACGGTGTATTTCAGGCAGCCCTGCTGGCAGCGGCGTTTATATCTTGGAGGAAGAACACACAGCGCGGCTGCTGTTTACGTTACCGCCACAACGGTTAAAAACACCCCTCCCTCCCGTGGAAGCACAGTCGCTGTCGTTCAGTTAAAGAACACGGCAAAAAACAGGGCCAAGTACAGAAACCTGAGAGCGGGGGGGCTGTTTATGCTTAGCATGAATCAGCAAATCATTTTAATGGCTGCTTCCCTCTTATATAGTCTAGATTTGCGTGGAAATTGATTTGATTACACGGTCATTTCAGAAACAGGCTCCATAATTCAGCAAATAACTGAGATCAACGTGAACAAAGTGTCCCGTTGCGCTGATGTTTTTGTTTTTGATTCCACGGTCCTGATTGGATGCAGGAAACGGCGCATTTGTGCCTTTATGAAGTCAAACTGGCTCTCCTGCAGCAACCCAGAGGCACTTACATGCAAAAAGATACTCAAACACACAAACATACACACTTTAGGCCTTGCTCAAGTTCAAAGGTAGCCCCTGCTTAGCAATCCAAGAGACGGACGCTTCACGTGTCCACTAGCGCCATAAAAGACAAAGCTCCGGCGCAGAGGAGGAAGAGGTGCATCCCTAACAGACAGAAACACGCGTTATGTGTTGTGTGTCTGGGTTTTTTTTTTTTTTTTTTATGCCGAAGAAGCTGCTGCAAGACGTGTCTAAAAAAGGAGTCTCAATCCAGAGCGTTTCATTTATGCTAGGCCCCAACGCGCACTTGAAATGAAATATCGATACTTTAGCAGACGAGCAGTTAGGATTTACACCGCGGCTAGCTCGTTCGCTCACAAATGCTAACAGATGTTCGTTCTCTGCCTCTGTATACGCAGACTTTTTGAAGATTATTTAGTTCACATTGGTAAACAAATATTAGTCAAGAGCATCTTTAGCGACACAATGATCACTGCTGAAAATAATAATTACCTAAAGAGGGTAGAGATCGGTGCGGAATACCTCCGACACAACAATAGGTGCTAAAAGAGGTGCGAATAGGTGCGAAAAAAAAACGTTTTTCTTAAATTTATTTTAGTTTTTTTAATGGAACCTCGATGTGTTTCCTGTCCTCTTTCCCACCGTCTTGCTTTCCTTCTCTTTCCCACCGCTGGGTTTTTCTTTTCCGCTCGGCCTCCTGTCACTTTCCCATTCCCAGCATTCCTCACCTGAGTTCTGAACTCGGCTCCCTTCTCTCAGCTCTTCCTCACGTTTCCAACCGCCTTCGACGCGGTCGCTGGTATTTTCCACCAGTCCCTGGTCTGCATTCCTTTTTCCCTTCATCGTCCCTTTTTCTCTCTCGTTCTCCTTCTCGCTCTCCCTCTGTCATATTCATAATTACAAAAGCAGCAGGAGTGAACTGACACACACTTGGTCCAGATCTGTCGTTCCAGCTGTTCCAGATAACCTTTTCTCTTCTTTAAACAGAAAGGGTAGAAACCGGCAACCCCTTTGCCTTTTTTTTTTTCCTCCGCAGCTCTGCAATCACCTTCTTCCACCTCCTTTTTCTTTTTGCACTCTGATCCAGGTGCAAGGAAACATCTGGAGCGTTTTTGTGCAGCGTCAAAAAGAGTCTAATCCCGAACCGAGGAGAAAGATTTCGAACGCGTTCCACAGCTAACGAGGATCATCCCCGCAAGGATGCGTGTTGCCTTTAGGTATGCGGGACAAACGGACGCCGTTTTGAGCCAGGATCCCCTGCTGCTGATTCACGGCTGACGCAGAGGCGGCAGTAGATCACCTGCCGCCGACATCTTTGCGGCGTCGCGAGGAGGAGGAGGTTTAGCATGACACAAAGCAGCTATTTGGATGACACCGGGGCCAGGCTTGCATCTGTTAGCATGGCTTCGGTGTTTAGTTCAGCAGCTGCGGCGGGCTTTTGTACTACCTTTCTTTTCCTTCTACTTTTCTTTTTGCCATCAACATTTTTAGATTACCGTAATTTCCGAGCTATGGGAGGCTACTTTTTTCACACTCTGTGAAGCCTGTGGCTAATTTATAGATTTTTACGGGATAATAACAAGCTTTGTGCTGCCAAAAGACTCTTTCGCGTATTGATTCATTCGTTCAAAGTTTCGAGACTATTGTGTCACTGAAAGCAACAATGAAAGACAGAAAAAGGATGCAATGTAAGTGACTCCATTTCCAAACTGATGACAACTTAAGTGGTTCTAGTGAGAGGAAGATAGTGATCCATGACTTGTCTGTTAGGCTATTGTAATTTTTTTTAACCAGCAATTTTCTACCATTTTCCAGGCAAAGTTTGTTAAAAAAAAAAAAAAAAAAGATAAGGGAAAAAAGAAACAATTCTTTAATTAAAAGTTACATTTTTAATATTAGCTTATTCAGCACTGAATAGTCTGGAAGATATGCTAACAACAGATAAAACTTCTAACATGTGGCAAATTTAATTTTTACTTTTCCCTTTTGTTTTGTAGCGTAAAGTGGATTTAAAACTTTTTGGAAAGTTGAGACTTGGTTTCTGAACGGCGAAGGCAGACGTGGTTTAAACCCCGGCCCTGGCCCAGACACCGGGATGGTGTGAAACGGTCTATTGCAGAGAGACTTGCGGCTCTGCGCTTATATGCGTCAATAAAAATGAAATTCAATGAGGGATTTTACAGGAGACATAAATGATGTATCTGCCCTTCAGCCATCAGAGCCACAGTGGTTGCGCCTCAGTGCCGCTGCAGGAGCAGATCTGCTCGGATCTGGATCATATAACCCCTTTTTTACTTTTTACCTGACTTTTGCGTCTCTAAACACACTTCTGACATGTGTGTTTCTTCGGAAACTGGACGTCCTTTTCAACCCCTTTTACCTTCTTGGATGTGAGCAGTTGTCTACCTGGGTTGGAAGAAAAACTCGTCTGGATTGTCAAACGCGTGGGACTGGGTTGCCCAGGAACCAGAAATGTTCTTGCATCATTAAAAAAATCCAGCCAGTTTAGCCAGTTTGTGCCTTTAACAAGCTTCAAATCCCACATTTAAGCAGCCTAAGCTGAATTCCAGGTTTTTTTTCCTTCCGTCTTCTGCTTTGCTCTGCTCTGCTGTTCACTGACTGCGATTTTTAGTATTTGATTGTGCGGCTGGTGGAAGGGATGATCGAAGAATGGATGGAAAATATGGGAAAGATTGGAAACAATTAAAACGATCACCTGATTGCAATTAGAGTGAGTCAAGAGGATGTGATTCATACGGAGAGGCTTAAAGTATGTGAGGAGAGGCGGGAGGGTTTCAGAAACGACCTCAAAGACGATCTCGGTCGTCGGGGGCTGGCGGCGCATCCGTGAGGGAAGCTACACAGAGTCTGACAGGGAAAATCTGGATTTGTGGAAGGCGATGACAGTCACGCACAGGTGTTTCACATTAGAGAATCCAGTTTTTTTTTTTGCTAAATCCACACAGATCAGAGGGCAAAGGTCACTGAAATCCAGCTGGACGATTCCGGGCAGGAGTGAGGAGCATCTTTGCTCACTTTCAGACAGCCGAGTCGTGTTGCTGCAAACCTGACCGCAGCTGCCAGAAGGCTTCAGTCAGTGTTTTTATGGAGGCAGGAGGAGAGACATCCCATCTATGTGTTGCTAATGCTAATCTTTCAGATGCTGCCAAACCGAACAATAGAATGAAGTATTCCAGTCTGAGACTTTTGTGATGGGCAGATCTGTTTATAACAATGAGGAGGAGGAGGAGGATGAAGGCTTTGTCTTAGGGTCTTGAACACCGAGGTACTGTGACAAATCTTCTGGGTTGTTCCCGTAGCTGCTCCGTTCCTTCCCTACGCTGTAGTCTCGGGTTGCTAAGCAGGACGGGCTGCTTCACGACAGCTTAGAATTAAATAAAAATGTACTTTGTTCTTTTTGCAAAAGATGCATAGTTCTTGGACTCTTTGGTCTTTATATCAAAGCAGCATTTAGGGGCGTCAAAACTCAGCCGTAACATTTTATCACTCAAGTTGTGGGCTACTCATAAGAGCTTTAGCACCAAGCCATTAATAGATAAAATGTGTCATTTAAAACTGACAGTTACACAAACCTAAAGCTTTCTTTTTTTCAACGTCAAAGCAACAACCTCTTTGTTGTGATTGTCGGTGCCGCCAAGATCTCGACGCTGCACTGTTCCAACAACCATTACAACCAGTGCCGCGATTATCCCACGCAGGGCTGAAAAGCGGAAAGTGTTACTACGACGTAATGATGAAACCGTGACCTCTCCGTGCCAGAATGTCGACGTTTTTTGAGATTTGTGCCACAGCAGGTGATGGGTGATCTAAATAGAGCAATGGAAACCGAGCAGCAAGGAACAACTGATCACTTTTTTGTCGGGAAGGGCGGGGGAATCATGAAATTACTTCACTCGCTACAGAAATGAGGCATGTTTTGGTTTCCATGCTGAAAAAGTGCGCGGAATGAAGCCACCCTAATCGGTTGTGAAGTTAACAGCAGTTGATTCTGTCACAGGAGGTGGGAGGAGGAAGGTTTTCCTACCGAATGTCCTTTTTTTATTTTTTATTTTTTGTCAGCAGACGGTTGACGCATCAAGCCGCGAGGGCAACATTATGGGAATGAATTATGGGTTCATTTTCCACCGTTGTCCCGGAATCTGCCAAGCCTAAACACGGAGCAGCCAGTTGACTCGGCGGCTGCTCCCTGTCTGCTCAGCAGAGGACATTTTTAGTCGTTTTTTTTTTGGGGAGGGGAGCTGGCATGTGTGTGTTAATGGCGAAAACAAGTGCCAGAGCACGAGGAATTACATCTGCAGTCGTTTCAACAGCAGCCCTAAAGTGGTCAGGGTGACATCCAGAGGTCAGACAGGCTGAAATTAGAGGAAATTTGTTTAAAAACTCACACATACTTATTGATGCTTTCTGACACGCAGACCTGCGCAGACTCAGGACCTTTCTTTTACTTGCTGGAAAAGTCACGCGCGGTCTCGTCCTTTGCCTTCTGGCACCTAATAAAATGCTCCTTTTCAACCTTGGACTAACAGATTACTGTAAAAATGGCTTTTTTGCTCTTTTTTAAAAATGTTTCCTTGACTCCACCTTTCGTTTCCATCTTGGAACCCATATCGCACCTCTGTGCCGCTGCTTTTGTAATTCCGACACCTTTTTAAATGCATTAAGTTCGTTTTAAACAGAAGTAGGGCTTTTGTGTGGCACTATTACTAATTTTTAACCACTAGTTGCTTAGAACCTAAATGGCAGTCAAGGCAAAATCAAAAAATAGGATAAGAAAAGGGGGGAAGAAGCTCTCTTTGGAAGTTTTAATTGAGGTATGCTGCAGCAGAACAAATTCTGGCTATTGCAATTAGGAATCAAGAGAAATCAGTCACAGTCTAAAGTGTCATGTATCTTTTTTTTAACCAATATAATGTCTAGTTTTAAGTATTGGTAGTTATACAACACTGCACACAACAGAATGAGTTATAAGAGATCAGCCTCAGGGGAGGGTCTAAAGGCGGGTCGGGGTCCTTTTAAACAGAGGACACATACTTATTGAGGACAAGGTATCTGCTGGCGGGGACTTGTTTTCGACGTTATCCGGCCCTCCGTCACATTGCTCTGTGCCTTGTGAATTCCCACCCCAGAAAGTCGCTGTTTTTTTAACGGCGGGAACTTAAGTGGACCGCAAATTGCACAGCAGCGATTATTTCTGGATGGAGAAAAATCGATACTTAGCTCAGCTCCGGTAACACAATAAGCTGACTTTATAGTTCGGTGCTCAGGGTTTAATGAAGAAATAATAATATTTAAAAAAGTCCCATGAAACCAAATAAAGCTAACAGCCTTGTAAAAACAGGAGCGTGGGATCAGATGAATTTATAGCTGTTACGTAAATCGCCGCTCATCATATTCAGCAGTGCTAAATGTACAGAGTGTTTGAAACCCAGGAAAACTTCTGCTGGGGTGTGAAGAGCATCGGCTTTCCCGTTAAATGGAAAACCAGCCGGAACATCAAGAAGCAATTTGAGTTAATGACAACTTGTTTGTGACTTTTATAGTTGCAACTCTAACCAAAATAATCACCAAGAAGCTAACTGCCGAGAGCATGACTTGTTTTTTTAATCTGATTTCTTTACTCTGTCCAGCTTTTTCCAAATGAGCGCAAGTTCCTCAAGTTTTTCTAGGATTCTTAAGCGTATCGTCATGGTTTTGGGGAACGTTTCAGGACCTTTGGGCTTTGGGCCTTAGGCGCTGATTCTGACCTTTATGGGGGGGGGGGGCTCGTGGCAACGCTACCGACTGACTTTGGTTAGCGCTGCTTAGCTAAAGCGGGAGTTAAACATGGCTTGTCGAGGCTCGTTTTGGAAGGACGCGAAGGATCCAGTCCATATCCATTTGCCGGCGAGGGCTTTGCTCCTGGATGAGAGCGGAGGAGTGGAAGCAAACGCACGGTTGAAAAAAGTTTTTTTTTTCCAATGTCTTCTTTTGAGGGCTGCGTCGAGTGTGTGGAGCTTCACCTTGCTTGGTGACAGAAGGAGAGCTGTTTCATGTATGGGTTTAAAGCCACAGCGTGACAGCAGCTGAGTTTTCAGGCTTCAAAAGTTGGAGCATATATTTATTTCTTTTTTTCTTCTTCAGAGGAGTCTGAACTCTGTGTGTGTGTGTGTGATTGCAGATGAAATACAATACTTCACCTTTAAGACATGTTTTGTGTGTGTGTGTGGGGGGGAGCTAGGTATGAAATAAGATACACCACAAAAGCGAAGGCAGCAGCTGAAGCTACCTGCACGCTAAGCGAAACAAGATATAGAACTGTGTTGTTGCGGTGTGTGGTAACTGCTTGTGTGCACATGAGCGCACATTTATAACATTTAAAGTGCCAACGGTTGGGGTAAGGGGCTTAGTTGGAATGGTTCAGGTTGGGGTAAGGAGGTTTGATGGGATGGTTCGGGTTGGGGTAAAGTTTGGGGTCAGCGAGTTGGGATGGTTTGGGTCTATACCAGCCCTATGGCTGGTAATGAGTTATGCCTATAAAAGTTTTTGCAAAGATGAAAGTAGAAGGCTCTGGATGAGTGTGCATTCACCTGCGTGTCTGTGTCTGTGTGAGTGTGTGTGTAACTCCTCATGTTGACATTCTTCCCTGAGTCTCCTCCAGTGACCAGCTTGGGTTCATTCAAGTCCCACCTGCATGTTCAACTTGAAACCTTTTGATAGTAAGTGACACATCCATACCTGTCAGCCCGTGACACCCCGCCCCCCTTCCTCCCCGCCCCCAGCCCACCACCTGTCACATCGCTTTGAAGCCACTGGGTTTTTTTGGGGGTTTTTTTCCCGAAGTGCGCCTATAACAGAAACCCCAAATGTTTTCCATGGACGGTGGGTTTTCTGCCTGACAGAAATAGTCAGGCAGAAGTTCCAGCATCAGCTGGCTTGTGATTGTTTACTGAAAAATTCCACCAGCATGGTCACGCCAGATGACCTCCACTGACATTGGGATGAGACATTCCTAAACAAATATAACCACAAAGGGGCAGAGTTTGTGTTTTGCCAATCTTGTGTCTGATGGAACCATAATTTTGTTTAACTTTGCTCCTATATCTCCGTCTTGGTTGCCAAGACGATGAGTCAATACTGTAGTTGTGATGCCTATGAGTCCTCGCGCACCTGTTTAAAAGCTCCAGCTCCTTTTGCTTCTTGTTGTGATCACCTGTTGACTTTTGCTTTTCGGGTTTTGTGTGTGTGTGTGTGTGTTTTTCTTTTCATCCCATTCAACGGCAACCGGGTGCGCCGTGGTGACCTTCTGTAAACACGCACACTTGGTGGGATCACATGGCAACCGAGGTCGCTCAGAGATTAAAAAAACTCGAAGCCGCACGCTTTTTTTAGCATTGTGTTATCAGATTGACTTTAACGTGTTGAACCCATAGCATGAGACATTTAAACTAACCCTAAACTTCCAACTCCTTCCCCCCCCCCCCCCCCACGTGGGCCTCTAATATCAGACGTTTAGTAAATTCCTGAGATATTCTTGCGTTGTCAAGCTGAAAGATGGAGAATCGGAGACAGCATCCTTTTGGGACTCTGTGTTCTTGACATTTACGTACTTCTAACCAGACAGAGATGGAGTCTGGCTCCAGGGGAAGGCGGATGGCCCTGGGTCAAAGGTTAAATGTGTGTTGCCACACCGCCATCAGCCAGTGTTGTTTTTCTGGTGCATCGCTACAGGTTTTATTGTTTCATTGAACATTACAACGCAATTCTGAACACACTACATTCCACATGATATAATGATTTTTGTATTTAGCCGATAAAAAGAGACTAGCTAGGGCTAGCTGCTCATTATTTTCTATAAAGGGCAGCTATCACCGAACTCGAAAGCAGTTGGAACAAACCAGTTTCGGACTTCTGACGAGATAACCCCGAACACAGCACGTCTGTGGCAAAGTTCTTTTTTTATTTTGTTTTTTTTACATTTCAAGGTCTTTGGCACACAGCGGCTGCCGGCAGCTGCTGCAGGGGAGGATGCCTTGCTTTCAAACTCGTCTGACCCCGTGACCGGTAAGCGAAGGAAGGAAATCAAGGAAGGAAGAGATGAAAGGGGCCGAGAACAGCAACTCATGGGAGGAAAGAAAAGAATAATGAAGGGGATATGAGAGCAACAGAGCAACCCATGCGCCGCCTCTGTCAAACTTTGGTTTCGTACATATACAAGCTAATCGTTGCCTGGCAACCAGAAGGTCCGTCAGTCATCAAACTGTCATCTTTTACTTCTGGTCTCATTTCCTGCCCAACGGAGATTAAGAGGGATGAGGCATTGCTCTTGCCGCTGCCAGGAAGAAGTGGGGGACACTCCTTGGAGTCAATATGCAGCCACCATCTTCTCCCCTCCTTCCCTTGGGTTACCTTGGTGACAGAGCCTGTTAATCCTCGCCAAACCGAATCCTTTGCGCTCTCGATTCAATTAGCTGGGTCTGGTTTAAAGGAGATTAGCAGCTTTACTGAAGCTTTGCTATAGTCATGACAGGTAATAAAAGGTTATCTCTAATGTAGTGTTTATCAGCTTATCAGTCGCGTATTTGTTGGAATTTACCCAGAATTGGTCTCGTTAATTAACTTTGACGAAGGCGCTGTGCGAGAGTGAATCGTTTAACCATGTTTTGATTTTTCTAAAGCATTTTCTTGTTTTTGTTTTTGGTTTAAACTGCATTTAGCAGGGATCACAAGATGTTCTGGAAGGCTCCAGGGCCAGCTCAGATTGTTTTGCAATTGAATACTGGCACACTGGTGATTTGATACTTGTGACAAACGGAGGAAAAAAAAGTCTTTTATATCTTTTAGAAAAAGTCTAAAAGGTGTATTTTTTTGAGTGCTATGCTCAGAAGTTGCTTGCATTGATCTGACATCTTTAATTTTCCTTTAATTCTGATTAAATTCACATCACGTCCAGCTAAAGAAACTCGCCACCAATGACACGGCTCGTTTTTTTTTCGCTCTTGTTTGCCAGCCTGTGTGAAATCAAACCTTTAAGGCACAATCTGGGTATCAAGCACAATGCGTGGCAACAAGGAGCGTTCTATGGTGAAATCACACTGAACCAAGTGCCAAGATTGAAAATCCACGGCTGAGCAGCTCGTAGACTCAAAACCGGAAAATCGACCCGTTAAAATTGTTTCGGTTGTACCTCACAGGAGCTGGCATTGCTCTTTTTTTGTGTATCTTCATCTGTGTTTCTCTTCAAAAATCTCTAGCACAGCTCTCGTATCACTAGCTGGCAAACCAGAAAATTTGGCTGCATCCTCCAAACTGTAAGGAATAGACACGGCTGGATGGGAAACGTAGCTGTTTTATGGTTGTTAAATTAAAAAAAACCCTGAAAGTGGAGCTAACTGGAAAGAACATTGCTGGATGTTTCAGATTGGATGCCGATGCTAATTTCTCTTTAATTGGATTTGTTTTGGGTCTCCATTGATCGGTATTTTCCCGCCGATATTACAGACGTCAAAGCAAGAAGGAAAGCGGCTTTTCTTCGATGTTTAAGTCCCAGAAGGCAGCCAAATCAATGGAGGGAGAGAAGCGCATGTCTTTGGACTGCTGCTTTCCACCGTGGGGCTTCTTCACTTCTCCTGATTTGTTATTGACAGATCGATCAGCCCGTCTTTGTTATGCGATATTTTTCGGCGACTGGGTCTGTCCTTAAGTTGCTCTTCAAAGCCTAGCAACTTTCACTCCCCCCCCCCCCCCCCCCAAGCGGCGAAAGGCTTTAAAGAAGTAATTGAGCGTATCGATGTTTGATGTGCTGCACCGTTGCGCAACCTGGCGACGTGCTGGGCCACCATATTCCTGCGCTCGTTCGCGGTGAGACGGCAGAGAGGGGGAACCCCTTTCTGCAGGCGCTAGTTTGTTTGACAAATAGTCCGGGCCGATAGTTGGGCCCTGAGGACCGCACGCTTGCCTGGCTCGGAGAAGCTTTCGGAAAAGGCTGGCGGACAAACGGCCTGACGGACTGACGGAGCCGCAGACAAACTCTGACACTGACAGCTGATTGGCTCACAGAGGTGTGTGAGATATTGTGAACACAAGAATGGCGTATTTGAGTTTCTGCTGTGCGGTTGGGGTGGGGGTGCAGGTCAACCTGAGGTCACCCTCCTTGTGGGAACGACCTTCCTCGCTGCGAGGCTTCTCAGAGGCATGCTGCGAGATAGGCTGTGGCGTGCATGCCTGCATTTCATCCCACAGGTATGATATTGACCCACAGAAGACAGAAACTTTGTTTCAATCGATTTTTGTCTCAAGGGGCGCCCGAGAGATGTGAGGTTTCACTTTCAGTTCCAGCGAGTGTGCGGTCAGTTGTCTCAAATGCCATGTGAAGGGTTCGAGTACATATTTCTTTAGTTAGCATGAGGTTTGTGGCACCAAGAACAATTCTACCCCCATGGCTCTATAATATCACTTTTACCCTATGGAGGCGGGGGGGATCTTTAGTATTACTGAGGCGTATCACAAAAACGGAGCTGCCTGACGTCTTAAGTTTCAGGGGCCCACATATTCCCAACCCCTTCAGCTTTATAGGTTGCCTCAAGTCCAGAGTTTTTCTTTGCATCGGTAAAAATGACTATTTTGTTTTAAGAAGGATGATATACTTTTTTTGATTTGAAAGGTAATGAGGGGGTTGGCCACTCTAGAAGTTTTCTTTTTTATATATCGTTCATATCCCCATCAAGGGCAGTCAAATGATTTTAGTGAGCTTTTTGGATGACGGCTGGTATTTAGATTGGGTGAGCGAGGCACAAATGAAGAAACCTTGAAAAAAAGAAACTCTCCTTTCGAAAAAAAAAATCTGCATTTTATTGGGAAACAAACCTAGGTATCCATGGAGACAGCGGTTAAAGCACTCAGTGTGACGCCATGCAGGTCTGATTTAAATTAATCGAGCTTTACATTTGTTTCCCGAAAATGTTATCGTCCCTTGCATGGTCAGGTGTACCCACGCTAGGCACCCCTGCTACTGCCGTTGTTAACATGCAACTTTCAGATCTTTTAATGCTCCCGACTCGAGAACCAGCAGCAAAACCGTGCACTCAGCTTTCCTCCTTCTCTCTTTTTTTTAAACGACAGGTGGTTTCAATTTAAAGAAATCTATACTGCTAGCTGATTTATAGGGAGTGCAGGCTACGACTCCTAGCGCTCTGAATGTACTGTATATTTATCTGTCAAATATAGCTGCATTTTGTGTTTTGGGGACTTTGCTGAGGATACGTCTGTTAAAAAAATGAATTGCTTTCTGCTTGTGGCAGTATTGTTTGTGGGGACCTTGGGGTAGCTACTTTATATTGAGGGAATAAATCAAAAATAACAGCAGATTCCTCCATTTTGCTTCACATTCCTTTTCTTTCTTCCAATCAGAAGCAAATCTACCCGGTTCGTTCTGTTTCGGTATTGCCCAGGTGACAATAAAGGACACCATCTGAACCTCTATCTGAGTAGTGTCACCATTCAAGCATTCGGGGCGGTGAATTGTCACACCTGCGTCTTTATTTTTCATCGTTTCATGGATTTTTATGATTCGCTGGATCAAACCTATCGACGGAGCCCAAATGTCACCACAACCTTATTGGCTTATCATGTTTTAAAGCCTGGAGTTTGGCTGACTGGTATGATCACGCACCTGTAGTGTGTTGACACTGTTGTATCTCAAGTTAACGAATGGTTTAATTTTAAAGGAATTAAAGCTTCACATTATCACTTTAAAGCAACAAATCCTGGCCCCTGGGGCTTTCTAGGAGGCTGTGCTTTGCTCTAGTATCCATTTAATTGATGCTTACTCGTCTAAGTAAACTCACATGTAATGATGAGCCTTGTTTGGCCAAAAATTGCCGGTTGCTAAAGCAAGAATGAGATGGACCGTGGAGTCGAAAAGAAAACCCAACAGGACCTGGAAACAAACAAGACCAGACCTGCCGAGTAAAAAGTGGGAGAGATCATGTGTTTCTTAAAGCGTATAAGCGTCCGCTCTCATCTGCAGAGCGTCAGAGCTGTCTGATCAGCGCTCTGGGTGCACTGAACCAGATTCCTCAGTCAGTCTGTGGTTGGAGAGGCTGTGTGCCTCATGGGTCGCCGCCCCCCCCCCCACCCCCCAAGCTAAATCAGCGAAAACAGATCAATCAGTATTCTGCTTTCTCCGAGTCAGCAGAGCGACAGCATCCCGGCAGGCATGCGCACACCATTACCGAGTTCATTCGGCTTTCGGCGACTTTTGGTGACGTGGCTTTATTTAGCTTCACCGTCGCGCGGAAAACAGCACCAAAAGAGAAGAAAAATAAATGGGACAAAAGGCAATTCAATTTCCATTTAAAAAAACAGGCAACCGAGGTAAGTTTTGGGTCCAGCTTAAACAGTTCCTGCGTAAAGCGAAGAAATGAAATCTAATCGTGGAGTCGGGTCGTGAACGCGCATGACGCCACTTTCCACTGACGACATGTTTCTGGTTTTGTTTGTGGACCAGAGCTGAGACCAAAACATCCCCTTTTCCTCCAGAAATAAAAAAAAAAGTTGCCTAACTGCGCTGATGCCTACCGGCCTCCGTCCGGCTCGTCTCCAAACCAACTTCTGCTCCCAGTTACAAACCGCCTTCTAAGCTCCCCACTACCACCACCTACTGATAAAACCAGCGCATCTTATCTGTTTCTTGGCTCCACGGTTTGCGTGCTTTTTAAAATAGCGTGGATTTAATTTATCAGGGCTGTTGAGTGCTACAGTCCAACTGCCCTTTTGATCATCGGGTAGATTATCAAATCGGGTGGGGGGGGGGGTCGTGATGTACTGCTCATCTGTGTCAGACTATACTTCCTTTTGAATATGCACATTTCAGCCCTCGCCTACATCAAACACTCGTTGGTAGACTTTGATCCTCGGGACGCAAATGTGATGTTTAATTTATGTATTTATCCCTTGGAAAAGAGTCAGGCGTTTTTTTTTTTTCTTCTTTTTCTTCTCTGTTTAATGCTCCTAATTAGGTGGCTAAATAAAAGCCATTGGAAGAGTGATGATTGTTTGTTGGGCTGTCACCAGCTCTTAAATCTAGAGAAAAACGATAGCTGTCTCGTCCCACCCCCAGGGCCTTGGGGGGGATCCTGGTCGCCTGTCATCTTCATGAGCATTTTCACTGTGATTTCTCCATCCTAAAACTGCTCACTCACTCAAAATCCATCGGTCACGAGTCATAAATAACATTGTCAACCAGCCAGGCTCGTGTAACCTGATCACCGAATTCTTTAGCCGAAGGCCCCCCTGTCTTTCCTAAAGAAGATCAGCGGTAATTTAAAAGAGAAGATCCCAAAGAAGATCGGGAACTAATAGGCAACCAGGGCAACCAGAGAGGAGAGAAGTGATGCTAACGCCAAGTTTTGTTCAAGGAATCTCAATTATA
>CAAE01007420.1:3057-30330 GCA_000180735.1 Tetraodon nigroviridis | reverse complement strand
ACAGCTTAGTACAGCAGAGTACGCTGAATATTGCGAAGCTGCTGGTGAGATGTAAAAGCAAAGAAAAGCTGCAATGGGGATGATGGTGATATGTCATCATCAATGCACAGTGAGGCTCTTTAACCCATTTTGCTGTGCTGTTCAGTAGGTGGTTGGCAGATTCAACACGCTTATGAACAGAAAATTGCAACTATCATTAGGGACAAACGCATTGAGTGAGGTACATGATGACAAGAAAATGCTTTCTTGGCGTCTTCTGCATCTTTGCTCTAATATGCAGAATGATCATAACCACGGGGGAGCACAGAATGTCTTTACCCTACCTCATCATCATCATCAACACCACGCATCATGAGACAGAAAGTGAAGAAAGAACTTTTAGAACATTGTGGAAAACTTGCATCAATACATCTGAGTTAGGAAGCAGTCATATGTAGCTGCAGCAGCAGTAGCTGTCATTGCCATCCAGCATCTTCATCATCATCATCAGCAGCATCTGCACTTGCTTTATCCACGCATGTGTTACAGTGGTCTGCTGGAGACCTATCCCAGCTGTCAACCGGCGAGTGGCGGGGTACACCCTGGCCAACCTATCACAGGGCTAACAGAGACAAGCGACCATTTACACTGACGACGTCACTTTTATTTTTTATTAAAAAAGCTACTCATAAAGAGGTGAATCTATACTATATATTTCTTTCCTTTTTCTCCTTAATTGTGTACTCAATATCTCCCATTATAGCAATATCGATATTTTGTTTACCAGAATATTATGAAATAAACAGTCAAAGACAGCGGCGTAATGCCAGTTAAATGCAGAAGAATGTATGCATTGAATGGCAGTGACTTGTGCACTTCAGAGCAGCACACGGCACAAATTACATTTTGGTTTTTTTGCGTGTGGGTTTTTGGTAGGGATGAACAACCTGTTGCAGCTGAACTAGCAACTCCCTTCGTAATAAATGACAAACGGCGGGCGAGGCTAGTTTTCCAGAACTGATCTTTATTTCTGCAGCAATGCATAAAAGCAGCAGGTGGCAGATTTAGTCTTCAGCCGCAGTCTTTCTTTTCTCTCGACGAGCTTCGTGAGTGTAAAATGAGACACAAAATAATGCTCCAGGGAGCTGAGCGTGATTAATGTCTCCTGGGAACCGTGTTTGATATTGGTAAACCTCACAATTTGCAGAGGAGACAAAGGCTTTTTGTGTTACTGGTGCCTCTACAGGTCAATAACAGCTAGATCACATGAAAAAAATTACAATTTACATACACCATGATTATGTGACTTACTGATGGACTTACTAAGAAAGCAACTCTACTTTCTGAGTGGACAATTCTTCAGTTTGAAACTGATTTTTCTTCATTCTTCGCGACTGCCCCAATAACCTGCTGCTGTAGCATTAAGGAAGCACCGGGCAGAGAGATGGTACCACATCAAATCTAGATTAATGACAGATATCAGGCAGAAGTTCCATCAGTGGCAGGCAGCATCAATCACCCCATGACAGCCAAGACTAATGACAGCTTAACAAAACATATTGATAATGAAATGTATAAAGATGGATGATGTCAAAATGGAAGCTAATGGAACGCCAGTTCTTGGCTGATCTTCCTTTAAACAGGCACCGCGGGGGGCCTCCTGGCTGACCTCCACCCACCGGTTGAGGGGTTGTTTAAAGGTGCAAAGGTTAACCCCCAGACACGTGTTGGTGTCTCCTGGTGCTGTCTTAATAAGTTTGTTTTTAAGCTACAGTCAGTCACTTGGGATGTATAAACAACATCAATTATGATCACCTAAGCAGCACAGTTACCACCATCTTTGTCTTTAACAGTTTCACGTGAGTGGCGCACGCTGTCGGTTTGACTGTTATGAACCTGAGCACAAGAGTGGACTGTATTCTTTGTTGCTTTCATGCTGAGAAACTAGCCTGTTAAATGGGCTTTTTGTTGAAAGGTGGTACACTTGACTGGCTGGTTAAGGTTAATGTTTGTGGTGCTCAAAGAAGAACAGCAGCAGGTTTTTCATTTAATTGACCTCTAAAAATACGGCTGCAGTCTTCAATCAGCCTGGTAAATTGCCTTTTGCAGTGCTCGGTTCACGCTGCGCATGATTACTTGTACGTTTTTCTTGTAGATGATGCTATTTTTTTTTTTCTACACAGACTGAAAGCATTCAGAAAGCCTACTGTGTTGCCGATTCAATTCAACGTACTGTTTCACCTAAAGATAATGCATTATCAAGTCGCTGCCTATGCTTTCTCACATTTTTTACGGGCTGCTGCGGCAGTTCCATCTAATAAATAAAAAGCGAGAGCACACAAGATTGTTGACAAAAATTAGTTGTACTCTGCCTTTTACAGACTCAATAAAACCGCCAAGCACGGTTATTCAGACGCTGAGCACAATTAGCCAAGATTACTAATCAATACAGTCGTAGCTACGGTTGCCCTGCACTCGTCTGCACACCTGTCCAGCCAGCGTGTCCTTGTGCATCACTGGGGGTTAAATGTGGGCTGCAAGGATCAGCCCTCAACTGTGGGTGATGCCCACCCTGCCAGTGAAGAAAGATCTCGTTGAGATCTGAAATGGACCTGGGCAAGCTTCGACGTGATGCTAAGCATTTACTGAGCGTCTCCTTGGCAGTCGATCAGGTGGGTGGCACTTTGGATTTTGCCACCGTGACAGGGCTCCTGATGAACAGATGTAAAAATAGATCTTTGGAGAGATCCAATCGCTTGAAAAGGCTTCAAACACGGGTCTTTCACACATGTTGGGATCATTGCGGAGGAAGACTGGACCACCCCTGTTTGTCACTTTCAAATTGTTGCTTTTGAGCTAAACTGTCAGATGCAAATGAACTGACTGCCCTGTGACCCTTTCTCCCCAAAAAACTGTGACTATATGCAAAGTACATTTTGCTGTTTAATTTGCAGGTATTCCAACAACTAAATTGCTTTTTTGCAGTTATTCACGCTTTTACAAGTGCGGGTCTTTCAATTTACACTTCTGATCTATTTCATCCCACACGATGACCCCCCCACCAGCCCCACATTAGCCTCCGTTTATTATTTCACCTTACATATTAACGGCAACCTTAAACCTGATTTTTTTTCCCCTTGCCAACAGCTCTGAATTTTAATCCAAGACATGTTTCCTTACGAAGTAACCACTTTTGCATGATAGGTGTGTTACCCTAGCAGTTACTCATTCCCACAGGAGGGATTCCACCCACGTCAGCATGAGCTTTAGCGCGAACCAGCCAACAGAGCTGCTGTAAATCTGTCCCATATGGAGCTTCTACCTTTAGTGACCACCAACCCTCGCTAATGGACAGTCATTCCTGCAAGCGGTTCTTCACTTTTATCACCCTTCTTCATTGTGTTCTGTGATTTTCTTCTGTCAAGCTACTAGGCCTGTTATTACTCACAGTAATGAGCACCTTATTCTCACCGCTTCAATGTTTTTTTTAAGTCTACGTGAATTCATTTGAAACTTTATAAAATACTTTCTTGGGGGCTTTTCCCAACCCTTCAAATTCACTAATGACTAAAAGGAAATAGGACTGTGGGGATAAATGTTTTTTACACCTAAAATTGTTGTTATACTCACAAAGTCATGACAGCAGCATAAATAATGGCTACCAGAAACCATTGCTGCATGTAGGCTACCTTTTAGCCTGTCTGCAGCACAGCTTGGTCCCACTGGCCTTAATGCAGTGAAACCTAACGAGAAACATCTGTAGACAAAGCTGTCTCAGTTGCTATTTAACAAGATCACAATCACACACATGCACTGACAGTTATAGTAATGATGATGATGGTGATGATGACGGTGATGGCATGGATGATGAGGAGGAGGAGGAGAAAGAGAAGAATTGGCTAGTAACTCTAACCTATCTCTTTTCTCACCTTTGGGACTGTTGCCTAAATTCCAAAGTTCAGTATACAAACACAGGATGCACTCCAGACCAGCAGAGGGCAGCCACGAGCTACAAGGATGATGGGGTGTTTCCGCGCGGTCACACAAAACAAAGAAGTAGTTCAACATACAAGTACTTTATGTTCTGTTTTCCCTTAAGGTTATCAATCAATTCCTTTTTCTTTAGACTGTTGTGACTCAAGTAACCAAGAAGTTGTCCCTTGCATCCAACAATGGTTCATCAAGCAGCTTTTCAAGTTTGAGCAGAGCTGTGGAATAACTTTTTTCTCCTTTCTCCTTCTCACAGACCACAGGAAGATACCAAACATGAGCTACAAACACACCAAACACTCAACACAGGAAAACCAGCTCTTCTGGACTCAGGTGTTCGCCTGCAACTTAAGGTCAAATATCACTTATTCCATGACAGCAACATTTATTCAGCCAATGAAGACAGATGGTTTGAGAAATGGGTAAGAGAAGCCATCACTGTCAGGGTCAAGACTGAACCTCTCTTTCACACCCAAACGGGTCATTGGCTATTCACACCTGGGTGTAAACACTGTGCTCTCTCTTGGGTCATCTGACCCAAAGAATTCACCTGATGGGCACCCCCTGGAGTGGTTTATGTGGGCCTCTGACCAGCTGGTGACCCTTCACAATAGATCCAAATATAAGCAACTCCTCCTCCTTTAATCCAAATGGGGCACAAGTAGTCCCACTAAACTAGCCAGAACTGTAGAAGCCTCTCTCCAGGTGCCGTCAACAGTCCAGCTGTCCCGCACTAAATGGACTTAAGATATGCCGCCGCTATCAAAGGAATGTTCATCTGGACTCTTGCCTGGAAGCAACAACAAAGAAGCCCACTAGGAACTTCAGACTGGATACGATGTTCATTGTCAGTGGTTGGTACATTTATCCGTACAGGCAGGCTAATATTTCCTGCATTTGAGTTAAAGTATTCAGCTTTTTGTGCATCCCCTTTCTGTTACTCCAGTCGGAAAAAGGGCATTTGTGAAGATGCAAGGAAGAAGACCAAATATTAAGTAAGAAAAATTGTGTGTGTGTGTGTGTGTGTGTGTGTATGTGTGTCCACTGTCCTCTACCTGCCAATTACACGTTCTTCCATCTTTATGTTAATTGTCTTCCTTATTCTCCTCGACTCCCCTTTATTTGAACATTTTTTTCATTGTTTATGCCCCCAGCAGAGGAGGTAGGGTTAATCAAAGACTTATCAAAAAATGTTGTTGTTTTTTGGGGGGTTTTTTGAGGTCTGATGAACGTGGAGAGATCTGAATTTCCCCTCCAGCTGTCAGGCTTCAGCTTGCTTTCATGCGGCACCTTAATAGTCCATAACTCCAGGTCGTCCATTGTTATATATCTTATTTTATCCTGATTCTGCGAGTGCCCTGTTTCCAGGGGGTTGGGATGGAGGGGTTTAATATCTTCCAGAGAAAATGGGCCCGTTCCAAATGGATTTCACTGTCGGCAGCTTTATCCTGCTTGATGTGCTCTGTGGGAAACAAGGTGAAGAAGGGTAACCTCTTGCACATTGCACGCGGCAACACCGTTGCTAACACATTCTCATTAATTGGGACAAAATGGGGCTTTCAAAAGCTCATGTTTTCATTTATCTATTTTTACACTCTAAATCCCTAGAGTGGAAAATGAGCAAGCTTCTCCAGGCGCAGAGCTTCATGCCGAGTGTGACAGAGCAGCAAATAAAATGGAAAGTGCTGAAAGGACTGTCTGGCAGAAATGGATGCACCCCCTTTCAGCTGAGCTTTGGTGGACAGACATGAGTCATCCCAGTGAGCCACACCAGATTTATCTCAAGATTTTCTCCAGATTTTCTCCTGAAGACTTGCTGTGCTTCAACGTGTGATAATTCCAGTGGATCCCCTATTTGCAGGTATAGAAGAACATTCTAAAATGCCCTTTTTAAAGCCACCTTGGACTTTTTCTCCATCCTCCAGCAAGTAGGAGTTTTTTCCCGTTTTTTCAACAGCATTGATGCCCCGTGGTGCTAGTCATTTATGACATACAATTTACCTGTTCTCCCACTGGTCTGAAAGTGGCAGTCACTTTTATATATGTTAAATGCTTTCCTAAATACCTCTGTGTATTTTGCATCTTTTTCAAACAAAATGTCCTTTGGTATTTTACAAAAACCGAAAAGCAACATTGGCAGCAAAAGCACCACTTTATCAGAAAATAACTTGAGTAGGACCAAGCTAAACAGTGGGGGACCCTCCTGCTGATGGTCATGTGGGTAAAGGAGTAGGAGAAGAAAAGAGGAGCTGATAGAAGAGAGTAGACAATATTATAAATGCAAATGCAAATACACTGAACATTTAAAGCTAGAGCTGGGTGGGTCAGAGGTCAGCAGGTCAGTGGACAAGTATAGCGTTGGTGATATAATACAGGGAGAGGAGAGGAAAAATAGAAGAGAAAGGTGAAGAAGAGTGGAGAGCACATGCAGCCATGAAGCATCAGCGTGACAGAAACCTGTCAGGTGATCATGTTTCTATGGCAGCAACATTTAGTATTATCTTGGTGTACTTAGCATTTATTTTAGCAGCGTAAAAGATGAGCTTGTTGTAAATATAAGTATCCTGAATAGATGACAATAACTATACAATGACTATACCATTAAAATTGTAAGAATCTTTCACAGGAAAGTTTTAAGTCTCTTCTTAAAAAGCAGCTATCCTGTACCTGGAGAGGTACCTGGTTTCACAGCTTGGGGCTTAATGGCTAAAGTTCTACTGTTAAAGATTCTGGAACCAGCAGTAAGCCAGCATTCTGATAGTAAAGCAGTCCACTGGAATCGTACTCTGAGCCTCTTGTAGTTCAGGGGGAGGATTTTAAGCACAATTTTTAATTTAATGGGCAACTAATGAAGAGTCATGTGATCTTTTTGGTAAAATACCCTTAAGAACTCTTAACTACAGCATTTTGGATAAACTGAAGGCTCCTCAAAGAATTCAGTAGTCATGCCGGTGATAAATCATTATGCTGGGTTAATATTGCCCCAATCCTTTAAGTGGAAAAACAGCCATAAAGCTAGCAGACTGCTTCTTTTTGCTGAAGGAATGGTGCCTATCTAGAAAACGCTTGCAAGGCATTGCTCACCGTTTCATGTGTTGTTGTTTTTTATGTTGCCTAGAGCTGTAACCTTTTCTCTCTAAACTCTACAAGGTTTTGTGATTTGGTCAAGTTTGGTCTCTGAAATGTTTAATGACGACGGGGACGGCACACCTCGTTCCTTGTTCTACTTTAGCCCGAGCCTCACTGTAATCAATATGAATTACAACCTTCATTTCCCTTGTAGCCTTCTGTCATCCTTCACTGCACACTCCATTATTTCATACACTGTGACTTTCCCAACACCTGTGTGCACCATGCTCACGTGAAAATCAATGTTTTTTTCGTAAAGAGCAGCTGGCGTTAGGAAGCTTTGTGGCTGACACTACAGTGATGACATGTAAGGAAAGCTGTAAATGGCATGTGATTAAAAACTTCCTTTTTCTAGCAGTTCCGTGTCTCGCAGATTCAGCGGGGTTACAGTTTTCTGGACTGTAGCTTGACTAGCTTGACTCCTTTTCTAATGAAGATTTTTTTTTTACTTTGAGGCGTTGTCATTTCAATTTTAGATTTCAGTTTTCATTCCGGTCGCCATAACAACGGCTGGGGATTGTTGTTTGTCTGCGTTTGTGTAAATTATCAAGCTAGGAAGCTCACAGACTCCTGGTGTCTGTTGGTCTGTGGTTGATAAACGAAGTCAAGTCTGGAGAAATTAGAGCTGCTTCTATGATGGGATAACAGTTTATTAGCTTAGCATCAGTGATCAAACTGGCTGGCAATGTTGTGAGTCTGCAAATTTTCCATTATACTACGAAAAGAAAAGAAATTCTGTCACAATGATATCATACCCTGATGCACAGTGTTGATGGTTAGCTAACCTTAGAACAATGTCTCTGCCAGAATATAAACAATATTTGTGCTGCTTCAGCAGTAGCTTTGTGTTGTGATCTACTGAATCGGCAAAAGCACACATTAAACCTTTGTTTTGGATTGTCTTTCCACGAAAAGGATATTATTATTATTCAAGATTGGACACCTTGAATGTCACAGTTTACTAGCCATCTGCAGCTAACTAAAATTGAATCAGTTAAGTCATTATGGTTCTTTTTTTCTGTCTTTCTAATAAAGCACTAAAGCTCTGGTTTCACACCTCATTTATCCCCGTTGAGCTTATCTCTGACAATCTTAAACACTGTTAAATCAGCACTGATTGGTCTGAACAACAAAGACCAAGGCCCATGTACTGCATGAATCTGTGTGTTTAAACACTGACATAAACAACCAAACGAACAGAGAGCTAATCACCTAACGTGTCACCTTGAGCTGCCTGCGTTTGGGTCAGGACATTTTCTGGCTTACACAGAGTGGTGGCGTTTACTTACCTCTACTTTCATGTCCTGTAGTCATTGTTGTCCATCCTGGGACGTGCTGCTGTCCTCAAGCCTTTTTGGATCAGGACCAGAGTGCTTTTCCCTCCTCCGCTAAAATGACTGGCACAGGCCAGCCACCAAGCTTGCCCAGTAGGAGGCGTGTTCTGGCACGGTGGCGGAAACAGGTGAGCTCTGCTAACGAGTCTGACGGTCCCGGTCGAAGAAGAACCAGCATGACGGCACTCAATACAGCTGCGTCAATGATAGATGACATGTCCAGCCCTCCTAATTATTATTATGATATTATTTAGGTCTGATTTCCAGCACATACTTCAATTCTGGTGAGAGAAAATCTAAAAATGCTTTAGTGCTGGGTTTGTATACATGTTAGAATTTGCCTCAGGCTTAATTATAAGGAATGCTGTGGAACCCAAGACCTAATGAGGAAGATTTGTCACCGTTTGGGAAACCAGGCCTTCCAGACGACTTTTTGATGAACATTCTGGGAGGAGATGTAATGACCCTCTCCAATTAATGCTGGGTAAATCTGTTTAATTAGAGAAGTATGCTTTGCTCTAATTATGGGATGAGATGCATCATTGCTTTTCACAGTGTGTTGATGTGCCTGTGTGTATTTTTCTTTGGAGTTCAGGCCCTGCAGTGCAGGGATTGTGTTTCAAGGCTCTGGGATGTCCTCCAAACCGTCTCCGCTCTACTTCAAAATATCTGTCACACTTGACTTGGCAGAATCTCACACTGAAATCCTTCTAATGTAAGGACAAACTTTTTTGCCTGCCTTTGTTCTTCTTTATTTCCTCTTGCTGTTTCCCGCCTGTGATCTCATCCTCTGTCCTTCAGGTTTGAGGAGTGATATTATCCAGAGACTGTACTCAGGCCCTGTTGTATTTTTAATTAAATCTTCTTTTTCAGTGGTAGCTGTGGGAGTCTCGGCCTGTGGGACAAAGCCCACAGCGTCAGTACGCCTCTTTAAATGTGCTGGCCAAGTCGAAGTGACAGATCCTGTGTCCGGAATGTTCTTTGATGTGTGCGGCACCCACGAGAAAAGACAAGTGCATTTCCTGAGAAAGACTGCACGTAATGTTTTTCTGTCGAGCACTTGACAGTTTGCCTTCATCAGACCAAAATCCTGAGGGCTTCTGATCGCCGCGGCGCCCCCCCCAAGCATCTCCTCTGGCAGGCAATTGAATTTTTTTTGCATCAAGACGGAGCGATTAAGGGCTCAGGTGGAAAGGATGTGGACAAATCAGCATGCTAAGTGAATTTTATGTGCGTCACTTCTCTGACCTCCATCTTTAAATCGAGCGAACATTTTCTGTGGTTTTGGTTCAGAGGCAACCTTACCTGACTCAGCCGGCCAGAAGTTTATGAATTTATAAAAGACACTGCGCATAATGTTTACTAAAGTGCCTCCTTCTCTCCCAGCATTCTGAAATATTTATTCTCCCTCCAGGATGTCATTATCACTGTGTTCTCCTTTGATGCTGCTTCACCTTAACCCCATTTTACTGCACACAGCCAGTACACTGAGACGATCGAGATTTCCGAATCTCATCCTCTGCTCTCGTAGGTGCTAGCGCGCGTCTGTCACATCAAATAGTCTGGGAAGCATTCAGGCATTCAGATGATGAAGGTATGACGATGTTTCCAAACACGGATGCCTACTTTTACTTTTGGTTTATTTTGGAAAACTCTTTTCCTATAAAGCCTTTATTTTTCTTGCTCCTGCCAGATTGGATTCATTTTGGATCTACTCCCTGTTCAGCTGAGGCGCTAGACCAGTCACTCTGGTGATAGCAGAGTCGTGGGTTTAACCAGACTGTAGTGATATTATACTCAGGTGTTTGTTCACACATTCATACTTAGCAGAAGAGTTTTCCTATGACGGACCGACCCCATCTTTTCTTGGTTGCCAGCAGCAACCAAGTCCGAGTACAGCAGTCAGTGCAAACAGTCAGACTGTTACTGCAATATTCTGCTTTTAACCCTTGATGCCTGTCGTCGCTAATTCCCCTCAATCTGCTGCTATTTTGAATGCATTCAAGATGGTGTAGGTGTCCCCCTTGATGAGGGACCGTGCCTTTTCTATATTTCTTCCCAGTAACCTGATTTTATTGTCTTTTTTATTAATTCTTGTTCTTTGTGACATAAAAAGAATCAAGTTAACAATTTACACCTAATTCAGCATATAACTGAAAGCAAATACGAAAGAAAAATAAATCCTAATCATAGTATATAAAATCAAGTGTTAATTTATTAAATAAAATGTCTAAATTGTGTCTTGAGTCTGAAAAATGGATGCCTAATTTATTACTGAAGTTAAACATTTTTCTTTTTTGTTTTTGTTCATTTTTGTGCATTCCTCGCTAGATTGGATATAATTTTATATATTAAGAATAAGCAGCCGGTAACATGTGCCTACTGCACAATGGCAGCCTAGGTTGGCAACAGCAACTCGTTGTAGTCAGGATCTTGTTTGATTGTTTCTCTTCTGTGTTCACTATTATTTATTTACAAGTTTACCAATAGGCTGATGTGAGGAGGAAAATTTCAAATCACCAGACTGACACAGAAAGGAAATAAAATCAACTGTATAAGTCTTAAATATCTATTCTTTAAAATTTACCAAAATGAAATCAAATTGTTTCTTTCAGGTCAGCAAACATCTTTCGTTTCAACGTTTAGCTGTGGCCTTTATGTGATATTCTGAGGTGACAGTGAGTGCAAGAAGCACAAAAGATGCTAAAGCTTTGGTTCTTTAAATTCTATTTTAAGCCAGCCTACGTTATTTAGCAGCCGTGGGAACAAGGAAATGCAGTAAGACATCGGTGGTACTGCCCTCACGATGGCGTCCACCGTGGTCCCAGACAGACACAGCAGGTGCCGACTGTTAAGCTGAGAAATTAAACTTTGTTAGCCAAAGTGTGGCTGTACGGCTTTGGCCGCCGGCCAGTGCACAGCTCAGTTCCCTGGAAGTAAGAGGAAGTAGGAGAGGAAACAAAGGTCAATCGGAGGCTCGTCACAGTTTAAAGTACTGCACAGAATCAGTACACTTGCTCATATTTAGAATCTAAGCTTAGGCTGCCCCCCCTCCCCCCATTGTTGGTAAGATGTGGGCTGAAATAAGTGGAAATAAGAACCAATGTAGTTATGTATGTAAAGCAGAATAGAAGCAGAGGAGGGCTTTGTTCACCAAATGCAGAGCCAGAGGGGTCGAGTATGTGTAGCAGTGGGGGGTGTTCTTTTCTTTTGTTCTTTTTTTTTTTTTTTTTGTGGGAGGGGGGTGAATAAACGTGGTTGAGGGCGCTGTCATTTCGGTCCCCAGTGTCTTCCTTTTTCAAGACATGTTGGAGAGCGTCTGTCACAGAAGGTCTCCACTCGTTAGCTCGTCTGTCAGATCCAGTGCGGCGGCTCACTTGTCACTTGTCATTCCCATCGCCGCATTCAATTTAGCTGTTTTCTTCAGAGACCCTTCGTCTTTGTCATTCATGCCAATATTACTGTTGACAACCAGGGTGGGCTTTATCTTCATATCTCTCTGGTTTGGCTCCAACTCCTTTTTCTAATTCCTACCTTGGTGGACACACGTAAGTGCAGGGGATGAAGAAGAGCAAAATGACTGGCGTAGGTCCAAAACACCCACTGCCAATTAAGGGTCAGAGAACAAATAACAATGCATCTGAAGCACAAAAGCAAATATTTTACACTGCGTGTGAGTAATGTGCAACATCTGTCCATTACTGCTTTTGTCTGAGAGCTTCATACACAAGCAAAACAGATGGAATTGATAGAGGCAGCTCTGTCTTTTCTTTACCGTCGCAGCAGAAAGTGTGTAAAAAGGTGCTAATAACAGTCAGAGCAGGTGGGAGTGAACAGCCCGGAATCCAGATGGAGATCTTTAACCACACTGACTAAACCCTGATGGTGATGGAGAACACAAGCCTTATCGACACAACAAGCACTCGGGAATCTATTCATCAAGCACTCAAGCCTGTTTTACATCATTATTCACTACATATATAATCCCTCCATCAGCCCAGTACCGCACTTCCCCTCCTACAGTGCTGCTCATACTGCTAAATACAAAACAGGAATTTGAAGAATAGTTTGTTGAAAATTACCTAGCTGGTTTTCCATCACTCACATTGCAACGCTTCAGAACCAGCGTGCAGATCACTGAGCCACAGGTCCACTCGGTGTCCTTCCAGACCACCTCCCAACATTTTAGTCACAATGCATCATGTGCGGATACAGGAAGTCGCATGTAAAAGGAAAAAAAGATCCGGGACATTGTTAAAATAAAAAGTTCTGTACTTAGAGCATTTTTTTTATTATTATTTGTCACATCCTTTTTAAGGATAATATGAAAAAGTCACAGCATAAAAAGTGATTTCAAAAGCTGTAGGAGTATAGTTAGTCACTGAAATGACTTAAATTACTGTTCCCATTGTTTAAAGCTTTGTTTTCCATCTACTTAACTACATAGATGGCGGCGCGGCGGTAGCACGCAGCGGCCACTCCGGACAAACATGGTGCTATTTGTGTATCCTAGCCGAGCATACTCCACCCTACTCCACCCCTCATTCCTGCCTGTCTATGTACGCGTCCTGTTGCATGTTGTGTTGACCCATGTTGTCTCTGTGTAGCCCTGTTGTCCTTTCTGTGCCCCTTTTGTGTTGTCCTACCAGCACCAAGTCCTGGAGAAACGTTGTTTCGTTTTCAATATGTATCGCACCAGCCATATGTGTTCGAAAATGACAATAAAGCTCACTTGACTTGACTTGACTTGAAGTTGTAATATGGCGCGGTTGCACATGATTTTGTTTTCAGCTTCCTGTGCTGGTGCAGCCAGTATATTTTGCGAGTGAAAGCCGCAACACGTTCACGTTCATATTGTTATTTATTTATTTATTTTAATTGATTTACCTATTTATTGCATACACCTACCCTAATGACAAACTTTGCTCATTCATAACCGATGCTCTACTGGTCTCGCTGATACTGAGTTCTTGGTTTATTTCTATTAAACAGTTAAACTTCTGCTGTTCTGTTAAACTTCTGTTGAGTTATCTGCCTCAACGGGGCAAAATGTTCTTCTTTTGCTCCTGTTACTCTTAGCAAAGCCTAACTGATGGCAGACCAAGTTCAAGAATCTGTCAGGTGGTTAATAGGTACTGGATTTTTTAAAATTTCTTGTTTTCTGACTTTGTTTGCCTGAGTATTATTGTTTGCATGGTTGAAAAGCACATCTGCCCACCAGGTTTTAAAGCACTGAGGGCCTGCGCATTGGTCGAGTACGTTAAGGTAGTGTTGGTTTCCCGTGTTTTTGTGTTTTCGCGCTCTCATCACTTTAATGCAATATTTCCTCTTCACAGTGAGTTCTTTATGATGGTTGAGGGTCCTTTGTTGAAGAAAAGAAATTGCTTTTTCTCCTGTCAACAGCAGCAAGAGCTCTCAGGGCTTTTAACTTACTGTTTGGCTGTTTTATAGGTACACGTCAGCAGGCACGGATGTCGGCTGTATTTACGCCCACTAACAATCTAAAATTCTCGAAAAATAAAAGTACAGTAATTGCACATTACTCATGAGTAATGAGTAATTGCACATTACTTATTGTTTTTTACAAAAAACACTCTTGTTAGCGGTAAACAAGTGAGAAGTTGCCTCATATCCAGGCAGTTATGTGTTTTTTATAGGCTTTATAGGCTATTATGTTTAAATATAACAGAGATAACGTTATCTTCATGATGTTGACTGTCAGATCTTTACTGCCTTTACTGTGCAGACAGGGATGGTCACATGACCTAGAATGAGGCTAAAGGCTCTGCCAGACTCCAGACGGTGTTGAAATCATTAACTTTTTCCAAGCAGTTTTAAATTTGGTCATATCTCTTCTTTGTCAGATCTCTTCTCAGAAATGACTAGACCACATTATGGCAAATATTTTACCGTTATTCCAGCTGGGGCTTTTTCTGAGTTGAAAAATAAAATCTGCCAGGCACTTATGGACATGCTAAGAGGTCATTGGTGCCAGCAGATTTATTTTTCAATTTTAATTGTTTATTTACAACAGCCAATCTCTAGGTGTCTCTAGGTGCTTTGCAGAGGCAGAAACCCAGAGCCTGAACCCCCTGGATAAGCAGAGTGGTGAGGAAAAACTCCCTTTTAACAGGAAGAAACCTTGAGCAGGACTGGGCTTACAAGAAGGTACTGTCCTGCTAAAAGCCACCTGGGTAAAGCAGAAGAGAATAGGAAGACAAGACAGAGAGAATATGAAAGAAAGAGAGATAAAGAGAGAGAGAGAGAGAGAGAGAGAGAGAGAAACATGCAAATACAGAGGACCGGCACAGGCAGGTGTTGACAGCTAAGACTGGACCACCAGAGTTTGGGAACCATGCAACACAAAGGTCTGGAGACAGGAGACCTGTGGAAAGATGCCAAGTGGAAGAAGAAGGGAAAATAGAAACAAAACAGCGAGAGAGACTGGACACACAGTGATAATCCCAGTGAGAGAAAGGGTAGGAGAAGAGGTGAGGAAATAGAGATGGTTGCTGGTGTTGTCTGCCACACACACACACAGGCTAACTGTAGACTAACTGTATGCTTTAGGGTTTTAAGTTTAATCTGAGAGGCAGACACAGCGGCTAACATATTATCAGTAAATCATACAAACAAAATAAACTGCCAAACAGATCTATGCTATACAACATCTTAATTTTGAATATGGAAGCCTATCTATGATCACCGTTCCAGCTTTCAGTGAGGCTTCTTTGATGCCTGGGCATACCTGAAAAGACGAACCTCTCTACCAACACCTCTCCTGGAAAGAAAATAACACCATAAAAACCTCCTGTACTATTTGTCTTCAGTTTTCCTTTAAATCAATCAGCTGCGATATGAGTTCAGGAATAGAAAAGCCTCTGTGGATTGATGGATTAATGTGGACTGATTCTTCATCCTAGTTGCACTCCCTTAAAGATCTGTTTTGATAACAATTTCTTTTATTACATAAAAGAAAAAAATACAACAAACATGCTGACGTGAAACACAAAATATTGTGTCTTACATTTTGTGCTCCTCTTAAGAAAAAATATTGACTTCACATTTAAATGGTCCTTTTGACATCTCACTTTAGGTAAATTGGTCATAAATTCTTTAGATTTAAATGTAATGGTTACGTTTCATCATATTCCGAATCAGAGCTGGGGTCCTTAAAGCAGCTGTGGGAACATCTGGAGGTGTCTGTTGGAGGCAGTCTGCAATTTTGCACAAAAGTGGTTTTTTTTTTGGGGGGGGTGGTGGGTTTGTCTTCAATGTACTTCTATTTCTACACATTTCTATGAAAAATAACCAACGTCGTCAACAAAGACCTGAGTAGAACTGATGGGTCTGTCAGTTAGAGGGGTGTGAGGAGCACTGAGGTGTAAAATCACTCAGCCTGTGCTGAGATGATACTCATGCCTGGACTCGATGGCTGACAAAGTTGGAGTCTTCTGACCTACAGCTTTCCTCATCAACTTTGTGTTGTGTGCGACTTGAAAAAAAAGGTGCAGATTTCTCGCTCTTCACAGAAGGAGCAGGTGTTAAAATCACACCTTCACCTCTGGATTGTTCCCTTTATAGTGTCCCTTTCAAAAAGTAGTATTTGCTGTCCTGAGGCGGGTTGCACTAGGACCATCAGTTATTTTTATAATTACACTGACACCACCATCATCTGGAGAATCCTCCATTTTTCAAAAGAGTGGACAAACTGGTGGCAAAGTCGGACCTCCACACTGGCCACGTTCATTCAAGTGAAGCACGCTCATCAACCTCATTCCTTTCTAATGCAGAATAAGCAGTTTCAGCTCACAATCAAGAGCTCAGAAATCAGTTTGTGTTCAATACTTCTGCCTGGCTGGACTGATTTAGGGCCCTTTTGCTCTCTAGCTGGAGAGGGATTGTCCTGTGCCGCAACCTTCAACAACTCTGGCTCTTTTTCTTTCGTTTAGCTGGTTTTAGTGAAGTACCACTTAACCTCCTAAGACCTGAACACTTGCACGGCACGCATTTTAATTTTCTCTTTTATATTTAGGCTAATTGGCACTTGGTGAGTGTAAATGTAAATTTTCATAAAACACAATAGCTTCACCAGGCCCTTGTTAAATCAAAATTTAGTATTGTCTGTATTGTAGTATAGACAACCAAAAAAGTGACATCTACACATTTGGACACCAGGTCCTAGAAGTGTGACTTGTTACATACAAGACACAAGGATAGACGCACAAAGACACCATTCGTCAATACACATGAAACACACTATAAACATAAATGAGCAGTTTAAAACCTCGTAAAAGTTAGAAATCTCACATAGGATTTGTCAAGAACCTGTCAGGTGTGTGCGTGCAGGTGTGTGTGTATGTGTGTGTGTGTAGGCCTCGACTCGATAAAAGCAGCAATCACACTCTTCTTCTACTTTTCATTTTGCAACCATGGAGACTTTTTAAAAAGCAAAAAAAAAACCCAGCTCGCTTTCACATTGACATTTGTGTCCATCTGGGATAGGACATGCAATACACCTTTTTTATGTCCAGATAAACAAATTACAATTCCAGATATAAAAATAAACTCAGCATTATGTGGAAACGTTCTGCAGACATCAAAAGAAAAACTTCTTGCTGTCTTCATTGATTGTAGCTGCAATATTGACCCTGCTCAACTCAGCCGAGTCAGGAGAAGAATAGAAAAAAAGAGCGGCAGCTCTTCCAAATATTTCAGGGTAATTCCATATTTTTGCTTCAATTCAGTGACCTTTTGCCAGAGCGGTCACAGATCGGATTTCGCTCGCAAGCCTGCAACGTTACTCGTACCTCAGATGTGTCGGATGTACATCTGAATGTAGCTGTTAAGTTTGAGGCTAGATTTTAACACAACTGCAATTAAAAAAACACAACAACAACAACAACAACAAAATATAACGACTCTGCAGTCACAAGGCTGGGGACAGGGACATGAGTGTGTGCTTTCAACACTGGCCTTAGCAGCTGCAGTCAGGTCTTAGACTTTCCAAATGTCTATAGTTTAGCTCAACAGCTTGCCAGAGTTCACACTTTCGTGTTGTAACAAAGACACTTAACACAATTATCCCACTTCAGACACAATTAATCAGAGCTGTGTTGAAATACGCCTGCTCAGAGCAAATCAACATTTGCCTAAAAATGCTTCTTGAACTAGTGAAGGTAAAAACTGACAACTGTTCCACTCAGACACACACGTCATATGTCAACCTACCAGCTTCAACGCTATTTCTAACATAAAAAATGATTTTCTTGTGTCCTATGAGAATATTGCTTTACCAGCACAAAACAGTTCTGAAAGTCTAGAAGCGGAGCAGTAATCATTTTCCCTGGGATTCTGGTGTTATTTGCTATTTTTGCCTAACCACATATCTAATGTTCTCCTGCACCTTGTGTTTTAGACTTACTTTTTTCTTTTCTTTTTTCTTTTTTAAGTCTGGAAGGTGATGATCACGCCAAATCGACTGTTCATGAGCACATAAAGAATCATCACGAGGTCCACGAACGCGCGGGAAAGCAGGATGACAGAGCAACACTGCCCCCTGCTGGACCAATATGAGCCCAAGAGAGTCCAAAGAGAAAGTTTTATCTCTGTGTGGGTGAACCTCATATCATAAAATCAGTTATCTGTGACTCAGAATATAAAAAAACAACTAAACAAATAAATAAATAAACTCCAATGAAGTTTCAGGAAAAGACAAACAGGATAAAAGTAATCCACCCAGAGCGCGCGCGTGCACGCACGCGACACAGAAGCTAAACTTAGAAACTGTTGGTGAGTCAGTCCTGACAAACTATCAGGAACCAGCTGGTAGAATCCTAGAAAAAGCTTATGGGACACACACAGAGACCAGAGCTACCATTTATGTTCACGGTCCAAACCTCGGTTCTGAATATTAAAAACATAAACAGCTGAGGTGGAATTGGTTCCTTCCCCACAGCAGCAGCAGCAGCCATTACTCCCCTCAGTCATTCTTACGGATATTTTAGACATTTTAATGGTCCTATTTAAAGGTCTATGTTTTTGTTTAGGTCTTTTCTAGTGTTGGATGTGAGACACAGCAACCGTATGTTACATATTTAACGACAGTAAAGCTTATTCTGTCATTATTTGACTCAAGAATGTGGTCAAGTACATATATTTCTTTCTTTACCATATGGTTTCTTAAGTGTAAAAAACCTCTCCCAAGCTGAAACACAAGTATTTTTACAGTTCTAATCACAAGAGGGCACTAAAACTCAATTTATTGCTCATACTATGATCTCAGGAACTCATTCGACTTTTACATATTTTAAAAACAAGATAATTTAAGAGATATGTTCTTTCGTCTTTTTTTTCGTTTCTTCTCTCATATTAGCATTAGTTTTAATAAACGTTTCTAAATTCAGTTCTCGTAGGGGAATACTTTTACTTTTGCGTCTCAAACAAAAACTTTTTACACATCTGAGCTTAAGGTTCGACTCAGGTGTTGTCTCACTGCTATTTGCGCAGCTGATTGAGCTTTGAGAGTCACAGCTGTCTTAATCTTTGTTTTATTAAGCTTTGTGAAAGCTTAATCTGTTCGTCCTCCTACAAAAAAAAACCTGCGGAAAGTCCCTTTGTTTGGCAACGAGTGTCAATGGGTAATGAGGACGGTGACAACGCGACCTTTCAAATGATGAATAAATTTGCCTGTTTGTTCTAAGGTCACGAAAGCTGCTGCGGCTGTCAAGAAGACAGAGACCTGCAGGTCCACATTCCTCCCTGCAGCGGTTGCGGAAACAGGGTGTGAACCATATTGTGAAATCTGGGGGAGAAAAACGTGTCCCAGTTCGTCTCTCATTAGAGGCTGAAACATTCTAACGTCAAATGCAAACAGAACATAAAGGAGTAATGGAAGATTACATCATCACCACCTCCAGGCACCTTCTCTTCCAATGACGTTGTACAGTATATCTTAAACACCTGTTATACCTGACTGCAAATAGGCCAACGATCTTCTGGGAAACCAGGGAACACAGCTATAAGAAAACATTCGACACAGTTCTTTTTAGAGTAAAACTTGTGTTAAGATGAAAGCAGAAAAATGGGGTTATTGGGCTAAACAGCATGCCAGGTGTTCCCACGGTTGTAGGATCCAGAGCTGGATGTCGTGATTAAACACTACACAGTCAAAATGGCAAAGCGGTAGTCAGACATGGCTGCGACGTTATTCCTCAATGCAGCAAAACTCCATCAGTCAGAGGTGTGGCAAGTGATGTTTATGTGGCATTTTGGATCTGGCTCTGCAGAGGACCACTAGTTAACCTCCGTTAGTTAATAATTTACTCTGTGTGTGTTATTTTCCAGTTATGCTGGGATGGCCAGCCCCTGAGGTTTACTGGTGAGACAGCCCCTAGGTATGAGTGTAGTGATCATGTGCTATTTTAAGAAATTTTGACAACTCGAAAAAAGAGGAAGAAAAACAATCAAACCAATGTATATGAACCTAAAATGATTACAAGAAGAGAAAAGAGGTCAACCAATCTAGTTTACCTCTGATATGAGGATAAAAATAAGACTTTTAGAAGACTACTAAATAGAAATCAGTCAAAAATCCCTTATAAACACTCTCACACCCAATGTTATGGTGACTGAAAGACATATTAGACAGTCCACCATTATTTGAAACTGCTAATCTGACATTAGCCACCAATGATGATCTTAGCAAATCTAGTGCAAATTTTGGATTCATATTTATGACCACAACACTGACCCACTAAGATATCAGTTTCACGTGTCCCTCAAAAGGCCGTCACTGCCAGTATTGTTTTATGGCCACAAAGAACTTCGATCACATCAGTTTCCATTCGACACTGTCAAGTGGTTTCATTGACATAGCTGGAGTGTGGGAGGAGCTAAGATTTAAGGCTGATAGTTGTCACGTTCAAGATTTGAGCTTTATTGAAGGCCCTTGTGACATCCTGACAAAATCTCTATGCCCCTCCCCTCCCCACACACACGCACACACACACACACACACACACGCACGCACACACACACACACACACACACACACCATCTTGACCCAGAAAGATGCAATGTTTAAAAATTTAACCTAAACTCAATACTTTTAACTTTTTATACAATACTTTTCATTTTCTCTTGTCTCGTCGGCTGGTCCTCCCAAAGAACTATTTGAAGTTAGGACTTGCGGTTAAAATTCAAATTTTAGGGTCAGTGGGTTACTTGGGGTGGTTAGGGTAAGGGGCTATGCAAGGTATTATGCATACAGAAGTCCTCACCAATATAGAATAACAATAATAACAACAAGAATGTGTATAAAGGAATGTTCAAATGTTGAGACTTAAAGCTTAAAGTAGGAAAAGTAAGAGTGTGTGTGTGTGTGTGTGTGTGTTTTCAGTAATCACAAAGGTGAAATGATGCAGCTTTACCTCTAAAAGGATTAAATAAAGGAGAGAGAGAGAGAGAGAGAGAGAAAGAGAGAGAGAGAGAGAGAGAGAGAGAGAGAGAGAGATTAACAGGGCAGGTTTGTTTTGTTGGTCAAGTTCTGAGGAAAAGGGCTATTAGCTGGAGGTGTGGCTTCTTCTTCATGTGGAATTCCCCTGCGCTCACCTGAGTCCATCCCTCAGTGCCTGCAGCTATAAAGCAGGTGCAGCTCTCAGTGAAAGTAAAACTAAACGCTGCCTAACTAAACGTCATCTGGGTTCCTCGCCCGATATATATGAACAAATACGTTTTTTTCACCATTGCTTTTTCATCTCTTCTGGTAAATTGAGCTGCTGAGATCTAGATTGCTTTCTGCTTGTTTTGGTTTTTTTCCCAACTGGTTGATAAAGGTGTTTTTGCTATCGTCCTCAGCGTCCACCATGTCATCACTGTGCCTCAGCAGCGTTTTGACTGGCGCCAACTTTGCCATGTATCAGACGACGGTCCCTGATGTGGCTCCACAGCAGCCGTCCAGCGTCAATGTCACAGACGTCAGCAACACAGCCTACATGTCCTGTCTGAGTGGTAAGCTTCTTTCATTCTGTTCAGCCTTGTGTGCGCTTGTGTGTCAGGGTGTGTGTATGTCTGTTCTGGTAAATGCACTATAATGAGGCCCAGTTTATGTATTTCATGTACAGAAGAAGATTTTTGTAAAGTGAAATTATTTTTTCTGACTTCATTAAAATGTCCGAGCAAAGGGTATTTGGTATTATTTGGTATTTAGTTGCTTTGTTTGGGATTTGGGTCAAGTGTAGTCCTACCAAAGATGGAGGTCCAAATATGTGTCCTTAAGAGAGATTCCAGGCACTTGTTAGCCATTCTGACAACGCCCTTTTTTGTGGGCAGTTTTAGATCAAGCCTAATCTCGCAGTAAACAGGGTCTTTTTGGAGACTCCAGTCAAAGCAACCATTAGCAAATGCTCTAAAGTTTGTTTTTAGGCCCTATGTAGTCACTGAAAGGATCAACCATTAACCAGGCAGATAATATTTAACCATGCCAGCTACCTACTTTGTCTCTTTTTACTTACCTTGGAGAGGAGACAGTGTAATGATGTAGGCAGCTAAGTTCACCTTGGAAGAACTGTTAGCAAACTATATCTGAGGTCACCAAGAGGAAACTAATTAACTTGATGATGATCTGTGACACCGTCTTCACAGGTCAGTCTTACAGACAGACTGAGCCACAATACTGGACGGTGGAGAATGTCCTGGAATGGATCAGCGACCATGTGGAGAGCAACAAGATTGATGCGCACAGCCTGAGCCTGGCACTCTGCTCCATGAATGGCTACTCCCTCTGCCAGATGGCCCAGGACCAAATGATGGAGGTCTTTGGCCCACAGCTTGGGTCCCACCTTTACCAGAGCCTGCAGGAGCACAGGACCAAATATGGTAACCCATGAGCTAAATTTGGTCATTTCTATGAACAACAACAAAAAAAAAAAATCAACAAAATCGTACACGATTATTCAATGCAAACAGAGAAATCTTACTGGCCTCCTTGCTGATTAACAGCACAATTTTCTGTACAAACAAAGCGTTTTTAACTGCCAAGTGAGTGAAGCAAGTCATCATCACATCTCTCATTTTAGCCTTTGCAGATCTGCAGAACCTTCCAGGGTCCGAACTGAACGAGGCCTACCAGTTCCTGGACAGCTTGATGGACACCTACCCTCTACTGAGCTCTATTATAATTCGCCCAGGTAGGCATTTTTTGCATGCTAACATTTCTGCTAGCAGAGCCCAAAATAACGCACAAAACAAAATGACACTAGTAAATGACGGCAGCAATGAAATCAAATGTTCTTCTATTAAAAATCCTAATAATCAAATAATGTTTCATAAAAAAGAAGATCAAAGCTCTACATTCTGTTTCACCTCTGACAGATGAAGTAGATGTTGGAGGAAAAGACCCTTTGTACGGGAATGAAAATGATCTGAGCGGTTTGCCGCTGGGACCCATGATGGCTCAGGAAGATCTGGAGTGTTTGTCTGATGTTCAGTCAGACAGCGAGTTCAGCTCCTCGTCCAACAGTCAGTAATTCTCCCAGAGTATTTATCTCGGGCTCCTCAGTCTCAGTCCTCACCATGTTTTCATGTGTCCTACGTGCAGGTGGAATGTTCTTTCAAAGTCCCGGCTCACCTGATTCTCGCAGCTCTGAATCAGATCCAGAGTCTCTCTACCCTTTTACTTCAAGTGAGTATGTTGCAGAAAATGCATCCCAGTTTTCTTGTGGATAGCTCTGCATCACAGTGCGTCAGCAAGGTAAACATCTCACAGTTAACTGTGGTCTTCACAGGCACCTCAATTAAGATCGAGAAAGCAGAATCTCGACTGAAGCGTCCCCGAGGCCGCCCGCCTAAATTAAGCAGCGAGCACAGCAGCAGTGTCTATTCTGTGTCTAAGAAAAACAAACATGGTGAGATCATAGATCTTAGATACTTCAGAGGACTTGACTGTGCACTTGGCTGACCAAGCTCTTTGTGTCCTGGCAGCACCTCGTGGCACTCACCTGTGGGAATTCATCCGGGATATCCTGATTAACCCTGAAAAGAACCAAGGTCTGATGAAGTGGGAGGACCGCCACGAGGGTGTCTTCAAGTTCCTCAAGTCTGAGGCCGTGGCTCAGATGTGGGGCCAGAAGAAGAAGAACACCAGTATGACATATGAAAAACTCAGCCGCGCCATGAGGTGAGTACATGATGTCTCCAATCAGAAATGTGTTAATACCTCCACATATGAGAAAAACTATCATAAAAACATCAAACAATCCCTGACTAAAAATCTTCTTCTGTAAAGAACTTTTTTCACTCATTAAAAGCAATTTTTAACCGTGGGTCTCTTCCCAATTTAGGTATTACTATAAGAGGGAGATCCTGGAGCGCGTCGATGGCCGCAGGCTTGTTTACAAATTTGGGAAAAACTCCAGTGGCTGAAGCCAGTGTTTTTGGCTATAGTAGGTTTTATGAACCAAAAATATTTATTTCCTTGTTTAACTTTGTACATTAACTAAGAGGAAAGTTCTGAGAGTGTTTTCAGAGCCCACTCACATTTGTGCTGAATAAAATTGTTAGTTTAGTCTGCTACAGACACCCCAAATTCTCTTCCCCATAACTCTTTTGGTTTATTATATTATGTATTTTTTCTATAAAGTTGGATTCTGTTTTTGTTACGTTTATAAGGTGAAAACTTAGATGAGTAAATGATGAAAATTTAAAGAGAGGTAAACAATGGCGAGAGGTAGATGGTAAAGCCTCAGTCCTCACTGATATGGTAAAATTGCACTACTGTGTCTATTGGTATCACTTATTATAAAGTGTATTTATACAATGTGTGTGTGAACATCTCTGTAACAACACTCGTGTGATTGTGTTCAAATAAATTTTATCTTATTTCTTTCAATTTTGTGTCCGTATAAATACTTTTTCAACTGGTTTCTGCTTGGATTAAGTTCACTGTCAGTGTTTATCCTTATTTATAAGTTGCTCAGGAGCAGCAGCAGGAGGTTTATGTTGGCGAACACATGGTCTCCTGAAAAAGGATGAGTCCATCTTTTGAATGACTGTTGAACATTGTTGTGATGTAAATGTTTAGTTGCGTCATTGGTGTTGTGTTAAACATTAACTGCAATGACAAGCATCAGTGGTGGTTAGCAATGTTGCCACAGCAACAGGGTTTCTGGGAGGTAAAGTTTGGGTTTGACTTCCTGCTTAAAAATTGGAATCTCAAAAATTTGCTACCCATGTTGTCTGATTTAAACCTCTCAAACCATTTTGACTTTAACTTTTAAGACAGAGAAAAACACATCTGCCCCCTGATTTAAGGTGTTTGTTTGCTGGGGCAAAATGCTACAATAAAAGGGAACACAGATGAACAGCAACTTGTCCATGCAACAGTTCCACAGAATCTGTTTTTGATGTTAATATTGCACAATATTGATTCCCAGGAACCCCAGAATTCCCCAGAACTTTTTTTGCTTTAATAGCACAGTTACATAAGCTTTGCCCAACCATTTTAAACCTTCACACTAACTTTTTTGTAAATGTCATGAAAACTGTCGCTGGTACAGATGAAAATGAGACATGACAGATGTGTGCGGACAGCAGCGTTAGCAAAACTGCTTTTGACCTGCTCGTCACCACGACCCAAAGATAATGAAAGGTGCATTCTGGCGCTGATCCTCAAGTCGGCCTCGCCGTCACAGTTCAGCAAACACCTGCCAGTGGTCACATTCCACAAGGCTCACGACGATGTTACACCCTTGAGCTAGTGCTACCGCAAAAGAATGACACAGTTATTCAAGTTGAACTCAAAAGTTTTAAATGAACCATAGAACTTTTGTCAAAGTTACTATGCGTGTGTGTGTGTGCTCTCGTACTTGCTACATACTAAGTAATAAAGACTCATTTTACTAGCAAAGTAAGATCATTTAGCTTATCCTCACATTTTCAAAGACCTGTTTTAAGGTTCAGACTTATTTTACGGTTAGGGTTAGGGTTAGATTAGATTTAGGTTTAGGTTAGGATTACGGTCAGTGCACTTTAACACTAAAAAAGCAAGCAGGAAAAGCCACAAAGAGCAGTACTAATTTCACCTCCAGCTAGCCAACTGTGCTTGGCATAACACAGGTGAGAGAAGCAATGGGTATAACTCGGTCACGGTCACTTGCCTATTGTTGGATTTTTAAGTCTGGTTGCAACAAGTCAGTTCGGCAAAAAATGATGTCTTCACCGACCCCATCACTTTGTTTTTGCTTACAAATCCCTTCATCAGCTTCAGCTGGTCAAGAATTCCGGTGCTTATATCTTTACCTAAACTTCTACTTTGTCACCCCTGTTCTCAGAAACCCCACTAACTCCAGGTCAAATTCTGAATAGAATTACAACCCTACTGTACACATTCAAAGACATCCATAACCTTGCCCTTTCATCCTCCAGATTTTTTTTCATATCACAGGCTCATCTTGCGACCCTCAGATCCTTTTTCCGTATCTGCTTTACTGTACTCTTTGCACGTTGTAGAACTCTAAGGGAGCCAAGCTTTCAGTCATTCTACTCCTTAACTATGGGGTTCTCCCGCCTGACATACGTAATGTCCAAATCCTGATGGATAAAATTTGGGATATGTTATTCTTGGAATCGGAGGGCGTATAATGTTGGGGTTTAGGTTCAGGTTACTCAGCAGTAAACACAAGAGAGGTGTGAAGCAACATCTTAAATCTATTGTTTAGCTATACAAATGACTTTTGCTGGTTGGCGCTTTTGTTTCAGCATGGATGGGTTGGTTTCTGTTTGTTTGTCTGCTGTACAACTGGTCTGGCCTGTTAAAGAAGACATGACAACAATTTTAGAAGATAGTGTATTTTATGTTTTATCATAATGCCACCAATAAGGAGACTGCAGAGCCTCTGAGCCAAAACCAACCAAAACTGCCACCCCACCACCACTGACTAGGTCTCAGACTCTGCCTAGACACACACTCATCTCAGGACTGCGCTACTCACTTTACCCCTACTTATTTGCACAATTATTGTTATTGATCATATCTCATACAGTAGATAATTTACTACTGTTTATAATAAATATATTGTTAATTGTTGTTTTTTTAAGTTTAGTTGTGGATTAGTTTATAATGTGTAAATATTGTTAATTGTGTTTTTTTTTAATTCAATTTAGTTTAGCAGTTTTATTTATTAATTTTTGCTGCCTTGTAGTTCCCAAAAGACTGCAGTTTCAGTTATGCTGTATGTTGTGCATGTTTTGCATATCTGCCAAAAAAAACCCCCCAAAAAAAACCAACTTGAGTTTGATAACACATCACTGTTTCAAATTTCTGGCGGCTTGAAGCTGGAACTGTGGATTTATTTTGCCAGAGCATGTGGAAAAAAGTATAGCACTGTTATCTGATGAGACCAAAATAGAACTTTTAAATCGCAAACATGACAAAATGTGCTCCATAAAGCTAAGAAAGTTGCACATAAAAGACAACAATTTTGTGGTATAGTAATAATAACAAAGTCTAAACAACCGATGCTAGACTGCTGATATGCTGGTCAATCGCGTGCCACCACACTAGCAGTTTATGGTCAATGAATAACAGCTGCGATAAAACATTGTGGCAAACATGAGCCACATGTGGGCTCTCAGCACCTGAACATGACCTCAATAGAAGGACAGCTCCGCATTGTTTTCATCGTCAGCACTTGCTGTGTAGGTCATAACCAAACTCCAAAGTGGCATGTTGGCTATAACAATTACCACTGACTCTGATAGGTTTTAGATGCTTTTATGTTGTCCAAAGGATCTGGTCTTTGTCAGGGTCCATATTTTTATAAAGATAAAAAAATATTCTTCT
>CAAE01007419.1:0-10919 GCA_000180735.1 Tetraodon nigroviridis | reverse complement strand
AAAATAGGGATTCCAAGTGTACCACAGTTCTGTCCAATAAAACAAGTGTCCAACAGATATCAAATATTTAAAAACTGTTTTGAGTTAAGTAGGATGTCTGCAAAACGATACCACCAGAACAGCTTTATGTTTTTTTTCGCAAATAATAGATTTATACCATTAGTGTATATTTATAGTATTTCTACAAATCGTGTATTACCTGATGTCTCCATCTGAAGAGGCTCGGCGTGTCGATGTTTGGATGTGTTTCATCTTCATCGTCAGACACCTCGATGTGGTCCCAGACGCTGTAGTCTATCCTGGACATGATGCCTGCAGGAAGCACAGGCGACGTTAGCATGAGAAGTGACGGGAAGTTCGAGGGCTAAACAAAGATGACCCAAACCTTTTGTGATTTTTAACTACTCCAGATGCACAAACGAGAGAGACGCCGCTCCTACTAAGGGAGACGCAAGTGGTGTTCGATGAACTGGATGGAAGACTTTTAGCCAAGAAAATAGTAGAAAAGACCAACCAGCCGTAGGAAGCCAAGCTACATTCTAGAAAGATTTTGCGCTTCTCATTTCCTTTGACGTCATTACGCCACAGCCCCGTGCGTGATGACGTCAGAAAAGAACGTAGCTTGTCGCGTTCGTCTCTGCTACTTTATTTTCTTTATTACTTTTCTACATTACAAAAACGCAGACGGTTCCTTCCAATAATTCAGTAATGTGTAAAGTTAACTTGAATAAAATTTCCATCGTATTGACGCTGTAAAAATGTAAAGGCAAATATAATTATAATAGTATTATTGTGGAGTATTATTATTTTATTTTAGTTAATGCAATTTAAAACAATCTAAAAGATTTTGGCTATCAAAGTCTGTTGCAGTTAAAGAACTATGCTGATACCAGCAGTCTTGCAACTCGTGCATCAATATGAGTTTTATTGTTTTATATATGTATAAATATATATAATATGTTTTATTTTGAAGATCCAAGGTCAAGGTCCCCGTGGAATCCAGAACATCACATCTGATTTTGACTATTATGAACATTCTTATGCACGCATGCATTATTACACATGCAAATATCCCCCATTAAGTTTAACCGTGGGCAAGGACATTATTAAAAGTACCAGAAAACAATCCCGAGAAAGTACATAATAATACTATGTCAATATATTTTGTCTTCTCCGACTGGCTTTAATGTACTTTTAACAGAAACAATCTATATTCTGAAGCTGTGTCAACTCATTTAAAAATAATTAATAATTTTTTAAAAAAGTACACAGTGTACATGCCTGTTTGTCCTGTTTTCCTTATCTTTTGCTGTTAGTTTGCTTCTCGGATTTGGGATCATTGAAACCAGAACAACAGACTGATTTTGTGCTATGTGTCTCACAGCATCGCCTCATTTCTCTGATAACGTCTTCACACATGCTCTCCACGTATTTGTTAGCTGTGGAAAAGGGAAAGGTAAATAAAACAACGTGACAATATAGCTGTTCAGGGTACAATGTTAATTAAATCTTCATTCTATGTACCTTGTAAGCAGTGCTGTATTGCACATGCTTGTTTTTGACACGGATCTTTCTGCGGCATAGCTGCCACAAAAGCAAGAGAAACAAATTAGATATTTCAATAACTTCCTAAATACTAACTAATAGATCGGTGTGTTATCAAACCATAGCTCTCACTTTTTAAATACTGTTAGTTCGTATATTTTTAAAGGGGTAAAAGTCTTGCAGTGACATTGGTCGATAACGTCGCTTCCTTGTTTGGCTTGAAAAAGACCACGTGACCACCAACAAAGAAGTCAAAAAAGATAAGCAGCGACACCTCGTGGTTGGATGTCAGTACAACACAAAGACTGGTCTTTATTGTTTAACTAAAAGCAGGATTATATATTACACTGATATATTATGTTATTATAACATACATAATATAAAACATAATTTAAAGCAACGATAAGAAATTTGAGAAACATCCTGTATTTACAGCCTTGTCCCTTGTGATTTCCTCAGTGTTAAATGTATTAATCAACATTTCATAGGATTCTATGTCACACCAATGGTAACTAAACAATTTTTACATTTAAAGTAGTTTTTCTAAAAAATAAATTTTGGCAGATAGTTTGCTAATAGAAAACCAATTCTCTCAAAGAATACTAAAATGTTAAAACAAAGGCCAACCGTAACATACTTAGATCATATTTTATTATTATTGAGATTATATACTGCCTGATGGTATAAGCTCTTCATAAATATCTGCCAAGTCATGGAAACACTGCCACTATTGTCTTCAAAGCTTCAGCAATAATTTGAATCCTCCTCATTTGTTTCAGGTGGTCACGTGTTTCCATCCTTACATCCCATGTTTCAAACACCTGCGTCAATATAAGACACCAGTTAGTATTCTGAGTTGCAAGAACTTTGCGCAGTATCTACTTGGGATTTTTACCTCCATTCTTGGCTTTAACGATAAATGTTTTGCTCCTCTTTTCCAGTGTATTGGAGGCAGTGCAGGTATAGGTCCCTGGGAGCAGTGAGGAGGAGATTAGGACTGCTTTGTCCTCCATGCGCTCCTTAATGGGATGAGAAGATTGCCAGCTGTATACAGGTGTGGGGTTTCCAGCAGCAGTGCAGTTTAAGATCAATTCGGCACCGGCTATCAGCTCCAAAACCTCAGATTCATTATTGAAAAATGTTGGAGGAACTAGAGGAAAAGAAAAGTATTGGACAGATTTAATTAAGAAACTAAAGAAGCCTATTTATATCGATAACATCAGGACTTACAGTACACAGAGGTATTAAGAGGCTCTGAAGTCAAAGCAGGAGGTGGTTGCGGGCCCTCCGGTCCAAGTTCCAGCACTGCTACACACCTGTACTCTGCTCCATTCTCGGCTCTGGTTGGCATGATTGCAAGCACAGAGGACACTTGAACAGGGGAGGACGATGTAAGGTCAGTGAAGGTGTGGTTGTAGACCTCGCTCTGGCCTCTGTACCACCTCAGGCTGAGGTACTGAACAGGAGCAACGTTCTGAACCTCGCACAGCAGCTGGTACTCCCTTCCTTCCACCATGGGCCCGGTGTGGTTCACGGGCCTGATAGACACGCTATCAGGTGATTCTAAATAAACATGAAAAGTTTGTGACATTCAAAGACCTTTGTGTGGGTTTTCCACTCGGTGAAAGCTGGATGTGACTCACTGTATAACACCAGGTTCAGCTTCTCCTCACACTGCCTGGGAGCTGTGAAGAACACACCGTAGCAAATAGGCTCCTCTATCCAGTCGATGAGACTGCCCACGGTCCACTGCACAGACAGCTCCTGCTGGGTGTGGACGGCACTGATGGACGACTCCCAGCCGAGGACACGTACGGGGCGAGTGGCCTCGCAGCTGACCGACACCGGCTGCCCGAAGCCCACCACCACCCTGGAGGGCTTGATGACCAGAGAGCAGCCTTCCGCTGACACTAAGCCATCAGAATTAGAGCCCATTTTAACCACCGAATCTCAGTGTGGCGTTTCTGCTCACAAGGGACAGGAGGTTTCCAAATATGCAGCTCTAATCAAGAAAAACATTAGCAACAGCAGCTTTTGTTTTTACACCACCGTCGAGGGAGCTGATCTTTCATATACTAGCTTTTAATTGTCTCCATCTGCAGTGGAAATCTCAGGAGCCGACTTGTACTTTTTGGTAAAAGTGCAGAAGAAAAGATTTCCTGTTTCACAATGCTGTTTATTTTTTCCCCTCAACTTCTACATTCTTATATTTTCTTACCTTTTGTAACCTACAGAAGCAAATAATCTGACATTAAAGAGATGCATAAACTGTTGCTGTGATCTCACTTGTGATCTCTGTTATCAGTGAAAAAAGCAGCCTTTTAATCGCAAAACTTGATGACAAAAAACAAGCCGTGGCTCCTTACCCGAGAACACCATGCAAAATGTAACAATCCCCCGAAGAAATAGATTTTCCATGTTATTTTGTGGAACGGACCGTCGATTTAGGGCCAACAGAGGGAAAATTCCAAATTGAGCAAGCTTGGTTACTCTGCAGGCAGCTATGATGGAACAAAAAGGGGCCCCTTCGTCCCAGCTGACTTTGTGGGGTAAAAGAGGGAAACATAACAGGTGGTGGCTCTTTGAAAAACACACCAACGACTGTTTTCTAACCGCGCTTTGACAGACATTTACCACAGCAGTGCAGCGTGGGGGGAATGCTTACATATGAATTTTCATTTTTTCCTAAAAATCTGCCTTTAACACTTTTGCAGGCATAAATGTGTAAAATGCAGAATGTGTAGTTTATATAATGTTCTTAACCTCTCTTCAAATGCGGCCAAACACACTCTAAATGGGTGTTTGCTCCTCTTGTTGCATGTGTGAAGAAGAGAATGCTTTCATTCCTGTTTTATATGGGGGAAAAAATCCCTGCAGAGGGAACATTGTGCAAGCAGGACTACAGCTAATGCCATTTGACAACAGCTGCAAACATAAAAACAGAATCTGTTTCGGCATTTATTTATTTTTTTAATTTAGACTGCAGCACCTGCTCGCGTTCAGAGAAGCATGTCAAAAAAGCTTTACTTTGTAAACTCTGTGGCAAATTGAGTAAGGTCCACTCTGCCAGGTTGCTATGGAAACGCAGTCAGTGCGTACACAAACAGTGCTTTCTGGCATTGTGGTGGGAATGAACCTAAAGGACAAGGGCCCAGAAAGCAAAAATAGGATAACAAATGACCTACTTTAGACTGACTTTGTTTGGTGCTAATCAGTATTGCAAGCCCAGATGGTGTCCAGCATGTGGACAAAAATGCTGAAACAAAAAAAAAAAAACCCCTGAGTTTTCCAACATAGTACCTGAATTTATTCAAAAATTGATTTGGACAAATCGTTCTCACCCACACATGTACCACCACCACCAGGAATCACATTCGCTTTTGAACTGTTATATCAGCTTAGACACGTATAACCGGGACTGGGTCACAGTACCGCAGGTCTAGGAAAAAACCTGCATGTCTCGTAGGAAGACACGGTCAGTGCAGAAGGAAGCACGTCAATACAACATTGCAGGGAAGTTAACCAAAATACGCTGATTAAAAACATCAGCTCATAGCATTAGCATAAAGCAACAAAATTAAATAACTCTTTGAGTCCTAGCGCTCCTGAAAATCCTCACACAAAGTTACAAAATCACATGTCCTACTTGCCTGATTTGCTGTTGTAAAATGGGTTCAAGGTGAATAAAGGCGCTCAGAATAAATCACATGCAGGTGAAAATGAGAGAAAAAAGAGAGAAAAGCGAGAAAAGAGCTGGGTGCTAAAGTTCCGGGGTTCCACGCTCCTTTTTAGTCAGTGAGTGGGTTTGCAAATAGGACAAGCTTTTCACACATGTGCAGGGCAGGGTAAAAGAATGGCAACTACAATGACTGACCTCTTGCATTTGCAATTTGCATGCAGCTTTAACATTGTCATCACACATGTACGTCACAGATATTGGCAAACAAGACTGACCAAGGGCTTCAAGAATTGATCCAAGCAATTGGCGAGGACAACACAGCCCTGCTCCTTTAAGAGCTATCAATCCAATACCGCATTTTTCTCTATGCACCAAAAGTATAAAAACAAGCACCATCATGTAGAGTGGATTTTTAAACCCGCCAGCTTCATACAGGTCCTGAGGAAGCAGGGCGTCCTTTCTGATAGGCGCCTCTGCTGAAATCAAACGTTCCGGCGGGTGTCACGACCCAAAGGCCGGCGAGGACGAGCAAGACCCCCAAGGCCACGAGTCCTCCCACTATGGCTGCAAAGGTGGTCCGGTTCCCTGCGGGGAGATGGGAGTTCCTGTTACATTTCCTGTCTCAGCTCATCGGTTTAGACCCTGTGGTCTGATGAGTTGCTCTCTGCTGTTTCTGATGAACAACACGCGCCAGATTACGAGGAAAAGCGCGGTTGTGATGCTACCTGCTGAAAACAGCAGGAAGGAATTACAGAAAGATGAAAAGATGAAAGCAAATGTCTCACTTTCAGGTTCGATGACAGTAAAAGCTTTGGTTGTGGTGCCCTGAGAATTCTTGGCCGTGCACCTATAGATGCCTGGAAGCTGCAGAAGTGGCTTCAGAGCTAGTTGACTTGTAGTACTGTTCACATACGCCAGCTGTATCGGGTCTGCCAAGTCCCAGCTGTACGCCGGTGCCGGGTTCCCTGATGCTGTGCAATTGAGAAGTAGCGGACTTGTGTCCTGCAGCTGGAGCTCCTCCTCTGTGGCATCAGGGAAGGTTGGAGGGACTGAGAAGATACGAGGAGTCAGTCAAACACCACCAGACAAATAAAAAAGGCAACTCAGGCAGTGTTTGTAAGATAAGAGGACATTTAGAACATACACAGCACTTCCATTTTGTCGGCCCTGGATGAAATAGCAAAGAGATCAGCCCCTTGATTCATTGCTGCTTCACACCTAATCAAACTTCCATGATCCTCCATGATGGGGCGCAGAGTGAACGTAGACGATGCAGTGACTGGATAAGCAGTCTGTTGGCCAAAGGTTTCTGTATGCACTATCCTATTTCCCTTATACCAGCGCACCAAAAGCTTTTTCACTGGTGCTACATTAAAAACGTCACACTGCATTTTATATTCCTGGTCCTGTACAAAGAGGCCGGCGTGACCTGACATTAACACCTCGTCTGGCACTTCTGTGGAGGAGAAAAAGAGAGCAAGAAACGCCACAATGTTTAAAAAGTGTCATTATCATCAACAGCAAGTGGCTAAGAATGAAAAAGCAACTGGAGAACTTACTGTAAACAGTGACCGGTAAGGGTTTCGTACACTGACCACTTGGAAGTAGGACGATGTAGCAAATGGGGCTCAATCCCCAGTCTGTGACAGACGAGATGTTGAGGGAAAGCCACCTGACTCCACTGGTTACGGGTTGTCCGCCCTGGCTGGACTCCCAGCCCATGCCCCGGATCTGCTCTGTTAAAGCTGTGCAGTTGGCCCACAAGGGGTCTCCGAATCTCACCGCAGCAGACTGAGGGCTGATTTCCACTTCGCAGGATTCCGCGTGTTTTCCTGCAAATACAGATTATTAACCACAGCCCAAATACAGATTATTAACCACAGCCCACAGCACAACCAGACATGACAAACTGTTTGTTTTTGTTTTTTTTAAATATCTACAAACTATGACAGATTTTCTTCACGATTTATAGAAATGTCACAATTCACCCCAAATATTATCGTTGTTTTATCGCTGTCGAAAAAGAAAGTGAAACTGTAGCCACGGGCCAACGGAACACATGGGAAAAGGAACGGAAAATGTCTAATTATAGTGTAGATCTGAGCTGACGCTAAAAAAAAAAACGTTTCCATGTCAGGCCATGTCAAGATAACAGAACTTAGATCCAACAACTCAAACACGACCATGAGTTCGGAGCCGATCGAACAATGGGCGTGGGCCATTGAGAAAGGGGGTGGCAGACTTCCTATTTACCGTCAGCACAGACGCCTCAGAAGAGATTACCTGCAAAAGCCATAATACAGGCGATGGTAAACACCCGCATGTCGAAGACGCCGCTCTGGAGAAATCTCCTATTAACTGCAGCAGGGTCAGAACGCGTCCTTCCCAGCGAAGCGACGTGTGTGCGTGGAAGGACGGCCCGCACGGTCACCTGAGAAACCGCACGGTGACGCGTTCACGTCCGCCTCGTAAATTATCGTTGCTCTCTACTTTTTATTGCGATTTTATTAAAACCAGCGCTCATCTTTGATCTCTGTATCCACATTCTTTTCTCAATCTGGCAAACTTCCCTTCTAATAGTTTTACTCTTTTCATGAACTGATTAATTATGCATAGATTTTAGCCTCAGTATAGGAAGCTACTTTCTTTAATCACACCTGTTGCAGAGACCTGTAGAAAATAAAGCAACCAAACCATGTTTTTGTAAATAAGACTTTTATTATTAAAATACTGATTTTTTAGAAAGTTACAAATATTTACAGCTGTATTCACAAATTTAATACAATGAGATCATTTCCTTCAAGTTTCCTTCAAGGTTCAAGTTCCAGCATTTCCAACAATCATTCAAACTTGTCTGCAGTCCAGTTTCAAACATTCCTTTACTCCACGTTTTATTTTCTTATAAATAAATACAAATGTGTGACAAATATTAAACTATTGAATATTCCTATATATTAACTAATTGATAGTGACAACAAGAGTCCTGGTGGGCAAGGCCAGAGCTTGACACGGCCTGGCAAAACTGAGGCCCTGGCACCGAGACGGCTCCAGACACAGAACAAAGTGCAGAGTGAAAAGAGAACAGTGAAAAGACAGCGGGCTCAAAAAAAAGAAAAAAAAAATATGCAAAACAGGATTCTGCCAGAGCGAGGGCAGCAGCCATTATCACTGATTCACACTCTCTGAGAAGCAACTGATAAAACACTACTGGCACTTTCTATAGGGTGAGAGCTAACGCAACAGCCAACGGTCCATGTATTTAAAGCATAAATATAGTTTTGGATAATAAAGGTAAACTTAAATAGTTTCTCTGCCACAATAATTTTTTTTTCTTAAAAAAAGGTCAGTAGTAAATATCTTAAAAATGATCTTAAAATACCTAGTCATTTGGTTTCTCCTGGAAATTAAAGTATGAAATATCACACATGAGTGCAGGCCACTCACTTGTAGTTGGCAGAGGGATTAGAGTTTAACGACAGTGGTTTGTTATCCGTCCGGTGCTGCCAGCAGACACACCGCTACGACAGTTTGGTCATGGGTAACTGGGTCTCCCAGCCGTTGTGAGCCACGTTACCATTCTGGGGGTTGAGCTTTGGGTTTTTGAGACTGTAATGGCGCATTTTGGTGTTCTTGTAGTAGATGGAGTAGACAAATACAAAGACGACAGAGATAATGATCACCGTGATTGCCACGAGTCCCGCTATGAGGGGAAGATAGTCCTCTGGAATGAAAGCAAACAGAAAACATGTCAGGATTTGGGGAACTTGGGGAAAAAAAAAAAAAACGGTCATGACTGCATGTGTTTCCATTTGATCATGCCTTGTTACAACTGAGTAGGGTTTTGTCCCCAGTATCTAACATGCACTCTTCTATTACATTACCAAATATTGTACTGCAGTATTATAAAAAGGCTTTGATTATAAGCTCAGGCAACAAGGTAAAAAGAAGCTGAATACTTTCAACAGAACTTACCCAAACCTCCAAACATTCCATCGCTCTCGAGCCTTTACGTTTCTGTCTTTGTGCGCAAACCTCGTTGCACCACACCTCTTAGATAAATCGCTCGGCGCAAGTTTATACGCGGCTGGACGGACGCTGTCACGTTTGATATCTGTTCCTCTGTTGACCTCTGACCTCTGGAGCTTAAAGTAGCCTACTGGAAGTGACTAACGATGTCCAGCTGACACGAAAAGCCTCCTTTCCCTCAACTTGAATAAGAGTTTATTTGTGTTCTAACTAGGGTGTGTGTACAGCAGGCTGTTCTTACCTTTGGAAATGACTTCAACCACGTAGAAGATGGAATCGACCTCATTAGTGGCGCCAGCAGTTTGTAGTATCCTGCTTCAGTCACCAGGAGCTTTTCTCCAGACACACGGGGAACTTTGTCTGCGCTGTAGAACCACTGGATCTTTGGGGGCGGCTGGCCCTCCGCCTGGCAGACAAGCTCTTCAGGATAACCCTGGAACACTGGGATTACCTTCGGAAGCTTGGTGGTATTGATGGAGGGCTTATCTGTTGAGAAATAATCAGAAAGATTAAAAAAATGCAAATATGCAAAGGAGAAATAATTCTTAACCCGAGCAGAAACTCACAGTAGACGGTAAGGTTGAGAGGACTGGACGCCATTGTCGGAGGCGGCTGCGGCCCATCTGGACCGAGGTCCAACTGAGCCTCGCACCAGAACGTTGTTCCACTGTCGCTTCGGTCCAGGGCGATAGTGATGATGGACGACACGTCCATCGGGGTTCGGGTCACGCTCAGATCACAGCCAGTGACGTTCTCGTCCAGACAACTCGTCACGTGCAGTGACCCTGATAAAAAAGAAATTGTTTTTCCCTTAAAACCGTTATGGACATGCGTGGACATGTTGTGGTCCATAAAAGATAAATTACCTTGCCAACTTTTTTTAACTGACTGGACGGTTTTGTTTCCTTGGTACCACAGAACAGTGACGTTTTGGGCAGGAGCCACACCGGTGACGTCGCACCGCAGCCGAAACTGCTGGTTCTCCACCACCGCGCTCAGGTCGTCCACGTGTCTGAGAGAGACGCTGTCAGGTGTCTCTGTTGAGGACAATTTAGTACAACCGTGAGGAAAAACACAGTGCAAGAGAAACAAACAGGGAAACAAAGGAAGGACGTACTGTAAAGAGTGAACTGTAAAGCTTTCTGGCACATTCCAATTCCCGTAAATGTGGCCATACAGACAGGTTGAAGGTCCCAGTCTATGGACGGGTCAACGGGCAACGTCGCACTGTCGGTTCGGATTCCAGGCTGGGGCTGCCAGGACACTTCCCCCTCTATATTCCTGGAGCCGGAGGTGGTCGGCTCACACGTTACATTCTGGCCTTCGCTTTGGTATCGAATAACCATTTTCTCAGGAGATATTTTGATAGGACATTCCTGCCTAGCACCTGTGGAGCATAAAAGTAAGGACAAGGAATGTTACATGAGTACTACACGCGTCTAAATGTGAGGTTTGTGTATCTAGGAGTGAAAAAGTGTTTAAAAGCAACAGGGAGCGGCCGAGGAAGGAAGGCGCCCTCCCCTAAAAAAACGCCTGTTCTGGATGCCCACCATTCTTCTAGTCTAAATAACACACACACACACACACACACACACACACACACACACACACACAATGTAACAGTTCTCCGAAAACTTTAACAGAGACTAATGAGAAAGGAAAGCCTGAT